>JAJJWX010005390.1:0-78193 GCA_023529315.1 Papaver bracteatum | reverse complement strand
TATAGGGGCATGATTCTCTTGAGGTACCGAACCATGATAATAATGTCTACCAAATTGGTTAGAGAGTCTAGATTACCCTTCCATTTTTAAAATGACTAAATTACCCTCCTATCTATTCAAACCTAATCATAAAAAAGAAGCATACATCAAAATCAGAGTTTCTTTGATAATCATGATCAAAAAAATTTAAACCTTAAAAAAAAAATCAAAAAAAAAAAAAATGATTGCAGATGGAGTTACAGTTGGTTATTCTTAATTAACCAACCGTAACTATGATTTCTGAAGGTGTTACGATTGGTGATTAAAGAACTACCAACCGTAAATCCTAAAAAACTATTTGGAATATCCAGTTATTTTTACGGTTGGTTTTAAAATCGAAAATAATTTAAGTTTTTAAATTTGATTACTTGGATTTGACTTAAATGATATCAAGCAGTAACTGAATTACTGTTAGATACTAGCTACCAAACAAACGAATCAGAACTCATTTACGGTTCACCTCATAAGATAGAATCCAACCGTGAATCGGGTTTATGCATGACTGGGTTTTCCCAATTTTAACGATTCACTTAAATGTTCATCGATACTAACCGTGGAATAGACCTATGGTTGTCTTACATGGTTAATTTCAACCGTAAATGGCTCTCACCGGTTGGCTTCTATAGTAATTCCAATCGTAAATTGCCCTGAAATCGACATTGGAGCTAAGAAATCAACCATAGTAGGATCTCCATCGTGGGATATCTGTAAAATATGGTTCTCTATCATATAGAGATTTACGCACCTCCAATTTGCCACTGAAATTTTTGTTTAATTAAATCAAAATCTTGGTTTTTGAAATAAATCTAAAAAAAATCTCTATTTTATCTCTCCACCAAACCCGCTTAATCTGATCTTAATTTTTCATTAAGTATAAAAACTAAATCATTAATCTAATGATTAATTAATTAAATAAATTAACAACACTAACTAAATAAGGGATTTTTTATTATTATAAAAATTATATAGATAAGAGGTTTTTGAAATTACTAATCGGGTGACCTTTTTTGTCCTATTATATCAACCCTCAAATGGTTTCATCATTTCCTATAACAAAGTTACTATTTATATGCTTACATGCCAATGCCTATTAACCTCCCTTTCATGGCATGCAAATAAATTTACTATGCTTACCAATTCAACCAGAGCCGATCCAGTGCATGTTAGGGCCTTGTGCAAAGTTACTCACGGGGCCTTTTATGGTCAATTTTTTTTTTCCCGACAATTAACAATGAGAAAAATGAGACTAAGAAGATTAGTATATACATATATATAAACAAACATAGCATTTATTTTTATCCATACTTACATAAAAGAGCACAAAAAAGAGATTGACGACTAGTTTCTCTAATAAAGCTGTTTGCAAAACAAAAATACAAACAAAGAAGATTATGAAATTTGAGTATACATATAAATACCGTTCAAAAGATCATGAACGAAAATTTTGTCGTCTTGAATTTACCGCTGCAAAATCACTAATCAGGGAATCAATATCAACATCATCAAGAAGACCATGCTCAATCGATATCATAGCCAAGCTATTGAGTCTTTCTTGAGCTATGGTAGTACGCAAAAAAACGACTTCAATATGTTAAGTTTTGAGAAGCTTCTTTCCGCTCGATGCTACAAAGAACCTAATTGTTAGTAGAACTCTATAAGCAATGGATGTAATCGGAAAGCTATCTTGGACGCTTTAGAAAATTGAATATACCAATTGCCGTGGTTATCTCTTTTGGTAATACTTCACGTAAAACTTTCAACTCATAAACAAGTCGTTTGCATCAACATACGAAGCTTCCCCATGTCTTAAAGCAGCTTCAAGATTATCACAATGATCTTTCAATTCGTTATCATCCATCGAATTTAAAGTATTTGAACTAAACAAAAATCCAAATATGTTGTCACATGCTTTGTATTGATCAAATCGTATTTCAAGTGAACTAATAGCTTGATCAACAATCTCTAAGAAAATACAAGGTTAAGGGGTAGCTTGGTTTTACTTCATAATAACCTTATTTTGTCTTATTAGGTATACCCCAGTTAATCTGGGTATACCCCAATCAAGCAAGGATAAATTTAACCCAAAATTGATTAGTTTCCTTACATTAAGACATGAAGATTAGATCCCTTGTATCCAAATTAGTATAATCTCCATTAAACCTCACGAATTGTATGAGAAAACTCGGTAATTTCTTAGAGTTTCTCTGAAAACGAAATTGGAGTGTGGATCGACGAGATTAAAATGAACAGAGAGGCGGGAAGAGTGTTTTTCTATTTGACTTTTTTTATATAAGAGGGGTCACAGTTTTATAAAAATGGGCCTTAGTCGAGTAGGGCCTTGTGCGGTCGCCCACTCGCCTCTACCTTAGGCCCGGCTCTGAATTCAACATAGTTTCACATTGGATACAAATCATGTCACGATTATGATATAACTCTTCACTATTTTTTTGAGTTTCCTTCCTCATTTTTATGTATTTTTTAAGTCGATAATTTTTTTTTTTTTTGATTAACAAACAAGTTGAGTTATATTATTACCAGTTACACCTGAAGCATGATTTGTATCATAAATTTTTTTGATAATTTTTTTTTAATTAATTGATGTTACGAAGTTAAAGGGGATTTTTTTTTAGTTGTATAAAGGCCCTCTGGTCAACTTCTGACAAGGCCCTTTAAGACTGGGGATCGGTTCCGCTTCTATAAAGGTTTATCTTGGCTTTAATGGCTGTTCTTGGTTAATTTATTGAGTTTATAGATCACTAGCTAGCAAAGCTCTCCGATGATGGATCCATCATCTTTGTTGTCTCAAACGACGAATCTTTCTAGGAATCTCCATGCTTGAATTATCCGGCCACGGAATTGAAACTTCATTTATTTTCTAACAAGATGAGTATATACAGTATAAATAAAACTGTTTTCAATTATTTTGTTAACACATTGAGAGAAAAAAGAAAGCCAAAAATATCAAGGATGAGGGAAAACTTCAGAGATGTCGACCAAATTGGGTACAAATAAATAAGTAAAGAAATAAATAATGCAAGATTTTTAACAAAAGAAATAAGAACGGGGTAAGATACACGGGGTAAGATACAGAGCTGGATATCGAAAGGGTATACCCATATCACTATATCAGCACTCTAATTATTATGATTGTGATGTGATTAAAATTTCAAGCCATGAATGAGGTATTTAAAATCAAACACTCTATATCTACTGATTGAAAAAAAAAATGAAATGTAAAACCCTATTCAAGATGTAACTTGAATAGGGTAATGTAAAACACTTTTATTCTCACACTGGTTCACAATTTAGCTACCGTTTCATTTTATGAAATCTATAGGGTAATGGACTTAAAGCTAATATTTAGGGATATGATCATTTCTTATGAAGGTTTAGGTACCTATCAAAAAATGGTGGTGTAATACCTCTTGAAATGTGTTCACTTTGGGAAGGTACATAGATCTCCCCAACAGGGCCGTACCAAACTATTTAGAGGCCCTAGGTAGAAACCAAAAATGGGGGCCTAAAAAATAAATTTACCGAACTACATATCTACTAAGAATTGACCTTCCTCGCCTCCTCAATGCAAACTCATCAATTATGGCATCGTAATCAATGTTGTTCACCATATCGACCTCGATAGATAACATTGCTAATCTTTCTTCTTGTGGTATTGCCGAGCGAAGATAAGTTTTGAGCAACTTCAACTTTGAAAAACTTCATACTGTAGAGGCAAATGTAACCGGAATTGTCAAAAAGTCCTATATGCAATTTCTCATTTTGGTAGCAACCTTCCATATCTTTCAATAAATTCAACAATTCAATGGTCCTTTCGGTTTCTTGCAAATAACTTTTTAGAACTTATACAAATCATGCCCATCAATATCATAACTCATGGCATGCTTTAGATAATTTTGAATTTTGAAACCATATGCCTTTAAAGTAATGGCCTAATTGGGATTTAGTCGATTAAGGCTTTTCTTTGTTAGGCTATATAGAAAACTGTAGTGTGTCCATCATATTTTCTATGTTCTTTTTTTTTTTTTTACTCACAATAGCTTATATATATACCTGAAGAAATTTTTTTTTTTTTTGAGGCCCCTTTAATTCGGGGCCTAGGTGACTGCCTATGCCGCCTATGAGTTTGGTACGGCCACTGCTCCCCAAAAATATTAGTCTCAAACCTGTTACCGCTAACTTTTACAAAATAAAATTGTGTCCAAAGTGTGAGTTGATCCAACAAGAATAAATGACTTGAATCATTTGGTTTTAACAAAAGCAACACAACATACCCAACAAGAATTTTGGTTGTTCCTTTTTTTTTTTCCTTTTTTTTTAAGTAAGAAAGGTTAAATCATAATACTTAAAGGCCTAAACAAATAAAGCTTTCAGATTGAACGATAAGAAACCCGCGATTCCTATTAGTCGAAATAGACCTTTTTTGAGTTTTGTGAAACGAGCGTTTTGGTGAGGACATTTGGCAACATATGATTGGTTTAAAAAGAATAGGAAAAAGATAAAAAAAAATCAATTTGAAATTCAACACGTGAAAATATATATGTAAGGACACTTGGCAAGGTGTGATTGATTTAAAATTATAAACTCAAAAGGAAATCCTAACTTACCGTGTTTGGAATTTTATGGAAGTCCAAATTCAATTTAGAAATCGAGCACCTACAATATTTGTATATTTTTTTCCAAATTTATATATTAAGGGGAAAAAAATCCTCATATTTCACACATATTTTCTACTAAAATAAAAGGAAAATAAAAATAAAATCTTCACATATTCTCATTCTTTTTAATGTATATGTCGCGCCACACCAAATCAAAAATACATCGCCATCGGAAGGTGCATCGCCTTGGGGGGAGAAGCCCCAGCGTACACCAAGTTAAAAGAAGAAGAAAAATAACCAGTGCATAACACGGGCACAAATCTAATTATACTGGAAAGGAAAAAAGAGAATACAAGATGGAAGAACGTCTAAACGTGACAAAGCTAACAACAACAGTTAGCACAAGTAAAGTTATATTTTGGTTGTTCCATTACAAAAATTTAACAAGACGTTAAATATGAGAGTAGGATGTTAAACTATTCCTAGATAGATGGTGCCAAAAAAAAAAAACTCAGAGAATTTGCTCACTGCAAAAATTAATGTATATGTTGCTCTAAAATAATGTTAAGGGTCCATTATATGGGTGAGCATTTTATCCGTAATTCAAACATTTAACCTGGGACCAACCGTATTTTTTTGCGAATGGATGTCTCACCGTTCACAAATGGGTTAGATGCAGATGAGGTTTTTAAAATCCAATGATTATGGATCGGTCCTGACGCAACTTTGAAAATCCGTTAGATTAAGGACATTTATATAGTTTCTAGAAAATATATAGATAGTTTTGGAATTTTAAGGCGTTTGCTTGGAGTGTTGTCCATGGCACTTCTATATTTATATACATATATAAAATGTGTAGGTTCTATAAAAGTCATTTATATTGGTTTTATTTTTTCATTATAAATTTCAATTAACACAAATCCATTGGATTATCCGCACCCAATCTGTTCATCCGTGCATCCATTGGATATTGGATTGGATGCGGATACCAAATGTGAAATCCGTAGTGAATTGGATTGGATGTGATGAGGTAAAACACGGTCCATACCGGCCCATGCTTACCCCTACTCCATAAAGCATTGGAATTAACGAGTTTTTAAAAGGCCCAATCCAAGTTTTTTTCATGCTAAGCTGACAAATTATAGCTTGTAGCTGTCTCAGAGGGTTTATCACCTAATCTATCCCAGAAGTCTTCATGATATTCTTGGATGATCATATTGCATGTTTCTCTCCAAAGGTTTCGACATTTAAACCTTGGATAAGCACGTTTATATAGGAATTACTCACCCATTTAAACCGTTCTAATAATATTGAGGTTAACTAAGAAAACTAACACTAACTGACTAACACACGCACAAAAAAAATGCTCTGGGTGTGTAGCATACTAGCATGTGTTGCTTACTGGTCGATGTGAATTGCGAAACCAATGTGAATCATGCGATTACAAGGGGCTTCGTGACGGAATGTCAGTTTCGCCAACTCAAACATTGAGTATTGGCCTTAGACTTATTTTTAGACAAACGCAAGAGAGGGTAATTTTATTTATACAGGAAAATGAAAAACAGCAAGGAGTGGGATATAACACCAAACCTTCGAACTTTTAACGAAACGATAAGTGGGAAGAACATCTTTTCTCACTCATTACAACTTAGATCATCGAAGATGGAGAAGACCACCAACAGGACTATGTGGCAGTATAGCAATAAAATATCTTCACATGTATTACCCTCTCTGTAAATGCGTGAAAATCCGAACTCCACAGCCTTCAGAAGTTGGATATCTGAAAATTCCAAATCTTTAAGATACTTGATTTCAGCATTCTTCATACTCCATGCCTTCAGACTTGACAACTTCACATTTTCAGTTCCATTATTGAACACATAAAGCCGAGCCTCATTACCAATAGCCAATTTTGGATATACCCTAGCTGTTATAACAGCTTTGCCATCAACACCATAACTCTCCACTATTGAGCGATCAATCTGCCAAAAAATGAATAAATCCAATTCCAGTTCAATAATGAACGTATACACAAGTTAACCTGTTGTTAACTTGTTATAAGCATACCAAGCTCCTCGCATGCGTAAAAAAATTGAGAAAACACAAGCTATAATAAGATTGAACATACCAAGCTCCTTAGAGATAGCATGTGATCATCATGAGGATCAACATCAATAAAAGCTCCATATGTAGTTTTGTCGTTACTTTTTTCCAAAGATGACCTGTTATATACACGAAAGGTTTAGATCATGAAGCAATATTTTATAGTTAATCTGAAGTGCACATTGAAATGTGAAACGAAACTGACCTGCTCTGATCACTACACATGAGCACAACATATTTGTTTTGACGATTGAATATTCTGAAGAAAATAGCTGTCTGTTCTTCTAAATTCTTAGAAGCCAATGCCGGCAAACCAAAGGGTCCTGATTTCCCTTGCACTGATGCTGGCTTTGAACTACAAAGTAGTTGTGGGTTAACCCAACTAGGGTCCATGATATCTGCTTCTTCCAACTTCGGCAGTTTAAATTTAACATCTACATCTGCCTGCGAAGCTGTTAGACCAGGGACTTCCAATATTGAACGCCTTTTAAGAACTTGACTTTGTAAAGAAACTCGCTTGGTGCGGAGTTGTTCTATTTCTTTAACAGGCCATTGCTTCAATTGCTTACCATTTTCTGCAAGCCATAGTGTTCGAGGAACTGCCTGCAAAAGAAAACCGATTGATTTGCATGGTTTAGACAATAGAACAGATATGATCTAGATTTCCATGTCCCTGTAAGGTGATTCCGACCACTTTTATGTTAATATATAAATACACGTACCTGTAATCCAGCCCAACCTTTCTTGACATCATCTGCTACACTACTAGACTCATTTGCCCAACCCCACAGTACTCTCCTATTCTTTTCATGATCAAAGAATGTTTTCGAAGCATAAAACTTTCCGTAATCATACCTCAAACCAGAATCATTATCGATAGATCCTTCATCAAGTGTACTTGTCCTTTTCAGGGTTGTAAGTTCCAATAGTATAATAGTCATTATTGGTGTCATCCAAACTCACCTTGAACACATGCTTAACATTAGGGCCGAGAACTGAAGTATCCAAACCCTCTTTTCCATCAACAGCCACTGGAAAGAAATCCGGGCATTCCCACATTCCAGTGTCCTTCGCCCAGTGAAGACCATGTTCTGCTTTAGTCCAATGAATAAAATCATCACTACGATATAAAAATGATATTCCATCAGTGCCTACTTCGCTACCTTTAGTCAATCTCCAGATTCCATCAGGACCTTGCCAACCAGTAGTCGGATCCCTAAATGCACTAGCATTGATAATGCCAGTGGGTTTAATTACAGGATTGTATTCAACAGGTTCAACCCATTCTACAAGGTAAGGATCAGATAAGTTCTTAGGCACTGCCATGTCCTGATCTTGGTAGTTCCATTGGCTCGACTTAATAATTCCGGTGTATTGAATAATCGGCTTTCCTTGTACAAATGTTGCTGAACCTGACCAGACACCTTCGATATCGAACTGTTCGGATGGGACAATCGCATATTTATGGTGAGTCCAGTTTACGAGATCAGTGGATGTTGCATGAGCCCACAATACGTTACCCCAAACTGCTCCTAAAGTGCTCCATTGATAGAATAAATGGTAGATTCCATTGTAAATCATAGGCGCTGCATTAGAATGTAAGCACTTGGTTCATATTTAGATCACTTAATTTTTATTGAAATCGAATCCAAACAATAACCATTAGGATATCAGATTAAATTGAGAATACTAACCATTAGGATCTGTGTATTCAAGAAAAGCCGTTATCATCCATTCATAGTTGCAACATGGAATCCAAAACGAACAAGTTAGAACACGAAAAAAAACAAACAAATAGGCACTATAACTGCCTATCTAGAAAATATGAATCTTTGGTACGAAAAGAAAAAGACATGCTACTTGTGGCATATTCATACAACCGTTTACCCTTTTAAGTAATAATCTACTATAATTCTCTTAAATATTTGGTGTATGATCAGGGGTTGAGTCCGTATGAATTCGGCGACAAGACAAAGAAAACAAAGAAAAGATGTAGTGTTTTTAGACAATCACCACTCATATAATTCTTGGAAGGTTGGAAATGATAACCAGTTCTGTAAGGTTGATAAATGGGGATACTTGTAGACTGAAGAGATTGAAAGTTTCTGTAATATGGATGAGAAGCTTCAACTCCATGACTAATGAAAACAGCACAACACAATCCAATCAACCATAAAACAGTATTCATTGCTCTGTATGGATTTTAGACTTTTTTCTGTGATGAAAAATTATAAGAAACTACTCAAGTCTTGGGTATTTGTTATAGTATACAACCAAGAAGTTAGCAATCCTCAAGTCAAGATTGTTGTACTGAATGTTCAACTACTCTGTATAACATGTCCAGAGATCAAATGATGAGGGAAGAAATAGATTTTCATTAACCCGAAATAGACTTACAGTTAAGGACATCATTCATAGGAAATTAAGATAAACTCAATGATGAACCAGTTGTAACGCGACATTTAACTTAATTCCCACTTTTTTTAATTAGTACTTACTCTGTTTAATGGAATAGAAAGCTTCATCTCCCTCAAAAATTGGTAAGAAAATGCTAGCCAACGTGTGGGTTGGCCAGAATGGTTTGTACGGTATATTTTGTAAGACAACTCCGGCGGCTCAAAAACCACCCCTGCTAATTTGCGAGAGGTAGAGCCACGGGTTGTCTTCACAAGGTGACGGTACAAACGGTTTGGAGTTGGACCAATCCGCAGTAGGCCTAGCAGCTCTGGAATTGGTTACGGTTAACATCTACATCTTTCCCTCTTATCGGCCAATATAGTAGATATGTAAGTCGAGTCACCCTGTTGACATTGGATCTGATAATAGAAAATCTGATTATATGTTCACATTTGGCGTTGAATTGTTGTTACTATAAATTCTAATCTAGCTTTTTATATTCTTATTCACTAGTTTGCACTTTGGAGAAATTTAACTAATAAGGAATTTGCAAGTTGCAACATAAAAAAATTGATAAAATTGTTTGGTTAAAAGTAAAGTTCAGGAATTATTAGATTTTGAGTCCGATTTACCACAGTAAGATTCAACAATACTTCAAACATGGATCAAAATGGAGCAACGATCTTTCTTTATTTCAAAATTAGTACAGTTAACTATATTATTAATGACCAGTCTAGCTGTAGTTCTGTAGCAGATCTTATAGAACCGGGTACTGGAGTGGGCAGCTTATAGATTAGCAGCAGATCTTATGTAGTTAACTATATTGTTTTTTAGTAGTTTTAATCTCACACCACATTGGATTAGTAGTTTTTCGAGAGATTGGGTCAATTGCCCAAATATTTTTAAAACATGGTTCTAATGGACGAGTAGAATGAATCTGGATTCATCCTAGCTTAAACTTAGAAAATAATGAGGGTGAAACTGGATACATCCTGATGTAAATTAAAAATAAGAAAAAGTATTTGAAAATAGGTAGGATGAAACTGTTACATCCTAACTATTTTTACATTCTCGTCCATTTGAACAATATCAAATTTTACATATCTTTTTCACCCAGGAATTGTCGTTATTGGGTTAATTGACCAATTTTGTGTATTTTTTTTTGTTCATATCGCATTTGATTAGCCGTAAAATGAAAATCATCATCCACTTCTCCGAATGAACAAAAATATGATTGACTTTGTGGGAGAAGGGACCTTCCATTCAACCATAGCATTACAAATTAGGTTTCTATTTTGATAGATTCTTTCATTTGATTGAGACTCTCAACCCCATAACTCTTGTTGTTAGGCCGAGCACAATGATAAGCGGTTTCAACTTCGCTATGACTTAATTGTAGCGAAATTTAACTATTTTGATCTTCTGTGTCGCTTAAATGCAGGGAAATCCCTTAACTACACTTTAAAGTTGATTAAATCTGATGCACCTTGTAGCTAAGGAAAGGAAAATCACACGGATCTTTGAGTTTTCGTTGAATTTTTCACTTTTCCGAGACCCGAGTCTCCGTTTTTAGTCCACAAAAATATTGAGTATCCGTTTGATATTGCACAAACGAGTATCCGTTTTGTAATTGAGTCATAGTAGTTTCATTTCACAACTGAGTTCTCGATTTCACATGGAATTCCAATCAAGTCAACGCATTGACCTAAAACTCGATATGCAATATCCATTTCCTAATATTGAGTTTCCGTGTGGTTTAGCTATGGCATTAATTCCAATATTGTGAATGAAAAATGAATACTCAAGTTAAGATATGAAATTTCAAAAATTATAATGAGGAGTTTCGAACTCATGACCTATTGTGTCATAAAAGTGGCCTATAACCAGTGTTCCACCTTGTTTGGAATTGATAAAAAAGATAAATCAACAGTGGTGGTTTGTTCAACTTAAATACCATAATTGTTTTATTAATTAGTGTTTCACTAATTGCACATAATAAATAAATTATTCATTATAAAGTGTTTTATTAATTAGTGTTTCACTAATTGCTCATAATAAATGACTAATTATTTTTTAATTTTAAATGTTTTCTTAATTAATTATAATATTTATTTCTATTAATAAGCAATTTTGATGAATAATATCAATAGATATTTTCTGACAATGAGTAGTAGAAGAGGTGGAGGCCGAAAGATTAGTGGTGGTTAAGGGAGGAGCCAAGCACAATTATATTTATTTTTGTATTTTATAGTAAAACTAGCCCTTAACCCGTGCCGTAACGGGACGGGCTATGATGTTGGTTCATTTTTAATATATCGTATAATTTGTGTACCGAATATTTATCAACTCCTTATGATTTAATTGTGTTTGTCATAAAAATAGTTGGGATTTTCCTCTCTTTTTTCTATGTTTTTTCCTTTAATATTTACCGCCGAAGATTTGCTCAAACGAAAGAAATTTAATCTTAACTTCCAGACACATTTTTATTTAGGTTCATTGCTTATAATGAGATAATGCTCTACATGAACATGGAAGTTTAAATATTTTTTGGATATATGTCGTCAATAAAAGTCTCTGCATGATCGTATTTCGCTCCAGCTGACTCATCTATCATGGTCATGTTATCGATCCTCTAAATAGGCAAAGAATAATATTTTTTTGCATCGAACGAACGATACAAACTACCCAATGTGACATGATTTTCCTGTAATTTTTCAACACCCATTAGATGACAATGTTTAAAATGTGTACCCGTTACCTTTTGGAAGGGATTATATATATGCGAACCTCTGCCATTAAATCTTCAACAAAGTATTGGGCCCAGCAATTCGTCTTAGCGAAGGATTTGGTAACTTCAAAAGTTTTGGACATTTTGTCACTTCCATATATTCCTACCTTCACTTGGAATACAATCTGGAGACACATTACCTCGTAAAGAACCTTGAACATATATTTTACTCCCTGATCCTATTTTAAATTAATAGGTTGTCAAAAGATCCTTTACCAAAAGTTGACATATTCTACGTTGAATATTTAAAAAGAAATTTATGGTATTATGGATCTTGCTTTCTAAGATTGTAGTTTTCAAAATTAGCCTCTTCAAGTCCCACTTCTTTCTAAGTTTATATATCTTGTTTGTTTTTAACATTTTAGCTAGCCATATTATGTTTGTTACTATCTTTAAACTTGATGTCATCTTCTACTATGAACTTTATGTGATTTTAGAATCGAAATAGTTATACCTCTTTCATTCGTATCAAGTAATCCGTTGTATATCCCAACAATTCTTCTACAACAATTCCTTTCTTTTTCCGCTTCTGGACCATCAGTAGACATTATTGTCAAACGCAATCTCTCTAATTTATTTTGATGTTATGTATTTTTGCAGTGTTCATTTTTCTTAAATAAATAGATTGTGAAAAAAAAAACATAAGTATTACATCAGGTCTAAGTTATTATATCCAAAATACTCGGGACATTGCTTCTGGTGCCTTGTTTCCTCAAATTCCACATTGCATTCTAAACAGTACATGCAACATCAATCATTTGCGAAGTGAGATACTTGCGCAAGTGTGGTCAATGTATCTCTTGCCTGTAATAATAATAATAACATGTCAATTTTTTTCAAAGCATCCAGTTGTAAATGGTATGCATCTAATAGATTTGAATTATACCTCAATCTTAGGTATCACCTTCTTCTCACATAACATAGAAATTAAGGAAGGAGAAATCCCGACCACTCTTTACATAGGCAGAGTTAGCCAAACTATGTTTTGCAATTTTCTTACGTGAAAATTATTATTAATCCATATTTTAGTCAGCTCCTATCGAAGCTGATCTAATTAGTCCTATAGAAAGTTAATCTTAAAATTTTGACCTTATCTCTTGACCAAATTCTTGAAGCATTCTCAGTCATGTTCTGCTTTGTGTGATCTACCCATCTGTGTTTACTCTACCTTCTAACCCAGTGAATGAAACCTACAAATATTGATCCGTAATTTGATTTTGTTGATTTGTCATCAAGAGGTCGCATGATTTGAGAATGTAAAATATAAAAAATATTCTATAAACATCGGAGGCGAAATTTAGATTTATGATTTGGAGTTTTTTATGATGATTTTGATGAACAAACATAATTTTCAAACAAATATTTTAGAATGCAAATACATTTTCCCGGTCAATAAGGTTTTATATCGGGAATTGAGTGAAAGTTGTTGTATTTCGCGAAACAACTCGACATTGATGGTCTTTCGTGTAAAAGAATGTAATAGTACTTGAGAGAGCGATAATGTTCTCTTACGCGGGTACACCAATTTTCTTTATATAATACGGGTGATCGAACAGTCATGATCATATTGTCTTATACGTTCCGGTATCATCCTCGAAATATTTGGTTTTTGTCCTTATCAATCATGCTAAAAACAACTAATTACATCTTTCACAATACAATGTTGCATGTTTTGTGAAGATTAGATTTTTACTTTGTCAATAAAACTCACTAAAAAGCAAAAACTATTATTATACACTACTATTACCAATACCCACCACCATAAAAACCATCCACCGCCACTATTTGTTCCACCAATAGTAATGTTACCGCCTCCACCATTCACAAACACCCGCCACCGCTCATACTAACCCTACTTTCACTACCACCATTAGAATTAATATAGTTTTTAGGAAAATTATTTATTAATAAAATCATGTATTTATGTTAGATTATTAAAGGGACATTTATAATAGAAATTTAATTAATCATTATGAACAATCAATGAGATACTAATTAATAAAACATTCAAAAATGGTTAAGTTGAACAAACCCCAGCGGTAAATTTATCTTTGCCAAGGACAAATCCTGACCACTCTTTACTTAAACAAATCAATAATAAATAATTTCATATGTTCTGATCTTGATTCGTGTCATTCGTTTAGTTATTACATAACATCGCAATTGATTTCACCAATTTTTCAAAATGCACATATGTTTTATATAGTTTATTTTAACATTAGAATGATCAACCACGTTTTATACTTTATAATATAAGGTTACAAATTTTGTGGCGTTATAAAATTAGCATAATATGTTTTTTTTCACCAACACCCGCCACCACCATAAAACCATATGAATCCACTTTTTTTATCCACCACCACCTAATGGCGGAGCCAAGGGTTGACTAACCTGGCTCTAACCCCTTAAATTTTTTATAACTACATAAATTCTTTAGTTTGTTTTATAAATAGTACTTTGTCCATATATATTTATGGTTTAGTCCACCGAAGTTTACATGTTTCTTTAAAAAAAAATAGGCCTCCTCAATGTCAATTTTTGACTCCACCACTGCCGCCCATCCTATGTAGGTTGTTGGACGCAATTCTAATTTTCAATCACAAATGTCATGTATGAGGTTTAGATTGAACAAAATTTCCGTGTATATATTCTTTTTTGTATTACAGTCAATTTTATTTTAACATTAAAAAATCATGATTTATGCGATATAGTACCAAACATAACAGGGGTACCATTTGGGTGATCCAACTACGATCATGAAAATATTGTCTTGTATGATGTCATCCCTGAAATATATGGTACCTTCTTTTATCAAAAGTGTTAAAAACAAGCAACCACATCTTCCACACTACGATATTATCGATGTTGTAACGACAACATAAAATTAATATTGTCCATCACTTCTCACCAGCATTCACAGTCACCACTTCTTCCACCACAAACCAGGGGCGGAGCCAGGATTTTGAGGAGAGAGGGAGAAAAAATTCTTGGAAAGTTGGATACATGTGAAAAATGGACTTTGTATCCCATTTTACGATAAAAGAACAAAAATAAATATAATTGTGCTTGGCTCCACCCTTAACCACCGCTAATATTTCGGCCTCCACCTTTTCTACTACTCATTGTCGCAGAAAATGTCTATTGATATTATTTATCAAAATTACTTATTAATAGAAATAAATATTATAATTAATTAAGAAAACATTTATAATTAAAAAATGATTAGTCATTTATTATGAGAAATTAGTGAAACACTAATTAATAAAACACTTTATAATGAATAGATTATTTTTTATGTGCAATTAGTAAAACACTAATTAATAAATAAATTATGGTATTTAAGTTGAACAAACCACCATTGTTGATTTATCTTTTCTATCAATTTTAACCAAGGTGGAACACTGGTTAAAGGCCACTCTTATGGCTCAATAGGTCATGAGTTCGAACCTCCACGTTATAATTTTTGAAATTGCATACCTTGACTTGAGTATTTATTTTTTATTCATAATATTTGACATTATAATGAACGCCACACGTGCGAGTTGTAAGGGGTGGCCAGAGGAACCACAACCCTTGATTTATATTTGTCAAGACAAATCCTGAACACCACTTAACAAAGTCAAACTTGAGTATTCATTTTTCATTCATAATATTTGACATTGTAATGAACGCCACACGTGCGAGTTGTAAGGGGTGGTCAGAGGATCCACAACCCTTGATTTATCTTTTCCAGACAAATCCTGACCACCACTAACAAAGGCAAACTTATCCAAACCTTGTTTTATACTAATGATGGGATACAAAGTCCGTTTTCCACATGTATCCAACTTGCCAAGAATTTTTTCTCCCTCTCTCCTCAAAATCCTGACTCCGCCCCTGGTTTGTGGTGGAAGACGTAGTGACGGTGAATGTCGGTGAGTAGTGATGGACAATATTAATTTTATGTTGTCGTCACAACATCGATAACATCGTAGTGTGGAAGATGTGGTTGGTTGTTTTTAACACTTTTGATAAAGGAAGGTACCATATATTTTCGGGATGATATCATACAAGAAAATATTTACATGATCGTAATTGGATCACCCAAATAGTACCCATGTTATCTTTGGTACTATATCGTATAAATCATGATTTTTTAATGTTAAAATAAAATTGACTGTAATACAAAAAAGAATATATACACGGAAAAAAATAATGAAACTAATCAATTGACGAAATTTTGTTCAATCTAAACCTCATACATGACATTTGTGATTGAAAATTAGAATTGCGTCCAACAACTTACATGGGATGGGCGGCAGTGATGGAGTCAAAAATTGACATTGAGGAGGCCTATTTTTTTTTTTAAAAGAAACATGTAAACTTTGGTGGACTAAACCATAAATATATATGGACAAAGTACTATTTATAAAACAAACAAAAAAATTCTTTTAGTTATTAAAAATTTAAGGGGTTAGAGCCAGGTTATTCAACCCTTGGCTCCGCCATTAGGTGGTGGTGGATAAAAAAAGTGGATTCATATGGTTTTATGGTGGTGGCGGGTGTTGGTGAAAAAAAACATATTATGCTAATTTCGTAACGCCACAAAATGTGTAACGTTATATTATATTATAAAGTATAAAACGTGGTTGATCATTCTAATGTTAAAATGCTGTTAGACCCCCGCTTTTTTTATTGGTATCAGAGCAGAGAAACACGTTCAAGACCTTACAAGTCTGTGTTTGTAGCGATCTGACTCTATGGACAAGAGTAGTATCTCTGATAAACGCGTCACCAGAAATAAAAGCTCTGTATCGCCTATTTCTATTAAAGAGAAAGATTCTTCAATCTCTAATATAGACGAACCCTATTTTCAAACTAGACATACAGAATCCGACATGCGTTATTCTGATTACCCTTCAAAAGAGTCTATCTCTCTAAATAAGCGAGAAACAACTAAAGAGAGTGAATTTATTCTAAATTTCGTTAGAATCCAAGATGATAGATTTAATCGGTTAAAACAACATGTCCATGTCCTTCTTGGTGTAGTAAAAGACTGCAAATTCAAATAAAATACTTAAGATCATTCTTCACGTATGACTCTTGAGGATGGCCTCAAAGAGGATGCTTTGGAGATCGAATATCGCTTGAGAAAACTCTCTATTCAAGGATGGTCTAAGCAGTCTAATATACCAAGTACTTTTGTTACAACTGAAAATGCTCTAGCACTAGAAGTAAACTCGGAGTCCCTTCCAATCAAGGAAGATGTGTTAGTCCCCTCTAAAGGAATTTCCACATCACATGGAAGGAAGAAATATCCTGACGAGAAAGTTAAGTATGTCTCTTTTGTGAGGAAAAAGGTTTTGATAAATAAAAGGGAAACTCTAGGTTGAGTAAAAACTCTCTTAGTCAACTTCAACACACCGTAGACTTAATCCTCAAAGGTGTAACTGATATTCGTATGTCTAAACCTATTGGTTTTTGTACATACCATCTTTATGCTACCAGGAAAGTCAGTTCAATGAGTTCCTCAAATGTTCAGATACAAAACAGACGTCTTTAACAAAAATCGTCTAAGGAAAAATCAAGTCATATTATTTGTCTACAGGAAAAGTAGTGATACATTAAGTGAGAATAAAATTCCAGAAGAAAGGAGGAACAATAATGATGCTAAGGATAACTTGACGGAAATAATTATGGACATAAAGAAACCATCAACAAGTTGTCTATCTTCTCAAGACAAAAATACTCTAGTAAGGACTCAAACTATGTCTCGTATTTTGATAATTTCTCACATCAAGAAGGGTTCCTCCCTATATTTGAAAGGAAAAAGAGACTCGATCATAAACACAATACTTTAAATGAGCTCAGAGCTCATACTTGTGCTAATTAATCACAAGAGTTAAGAACTTTCTCATTAAAATCTTGTTGAGCAAGATGTGTAAAAATCAGGTATACTATGGCAATTTTGTGTTCTGCCTAGTTGAGATATTCTCTTATCGTTTATAGCTAAACTAGTGTCTACAGATAATTTTGATTAAAAGGTATTCTCAGTGTCTAATATCGTTTCTCTGTTTAATTTTTTTTTTGTGTCTGCTACATTTGTGCTCTGAATTACTTCGTTAAGGATATGAAAATTTTGAGCGATTTATGAATTCTTATGTTGCAAAAGTTCTTTTATTTTGTTTTATTCCTTGTGGGACATGTTGTCTTCGAATGTGTACACGGGTTACCATCTCGAGTCTACAGTTTGAAAACCTTAAAAACCTTCCTTCCTAAGAAACCTTTAAATACCAAACTTCTGAGTCATGGTTGCATACTCTAGGTCTTTGTTAGGTCAAGAAATGTCTTCCTCTTCATGAGCATGTGGTTTTGCGAGAGGCTTTCTTGCTAAAGGTATTGGTTTTGAGTTCAAAGGAAGGAAAAAAACAACCCTTGTTGAAGATAATCTTCCCAATGCCTCATGTTATTATGCCTACCCACATGAGGATATTGAGAATGGAGATATGATCTCTGCTGAAGTGGTTCATAAATTTCTTAAAATTACAAGAAAGAAAAACTGCAGCTTGATGATACCTTGAAAAGTTTTAACATGTTAAAAACTGAGTTGGAAAAGGCTACATCTGACCTTGGTCTCATGAAAACACAAATTAAAGACCTTCTCAATGAAGACATATTTTCTAAAGTTGCAGTAGATGTTGTCGATCACAAGTTCAACGATATCAAGACTTATCATAAGGATCCAGAACTGTCTATATGACTTTAGTTCGTGTTCGACATTGGCATTGAAGTGTTTTTTTTTTTTTCAGTTGCCTAGTAAATCTTCTATTTCTATTACTTTGTTTAGAAGTATAACTAGAGTTTGGAATAGCCATTATTGTGATTACACATAGCTATGTCCAACATTTTCATCTTCATGTTTTTAGATTTATTGGTTTAAATTCTAAACTTGTTTGGAAGATGATTTTTGCAGTATTAATATTTATGGTTTTATATATTGCAATATTGTTATGGAATATGTGTGTTTGCGTCCGTGATCTTGATTCTCCCATACTTTGTCAAAATTAAAGTCCTTCATGAGTTGATATGCAAGTATTGAAAAAAGAATGAATGGACTTTTTACAAATACAAAAGTTAATCCTATTATGTCAATTTTTTGATGGAAGATAGGTTACTTTTGTGTTCAAGGATTATGTCTATTATATATCATTGTGCAAATGGTGATGGAAAATAGAATGAGTCTTGTTTATTCCACGTTATAAGGTCGTTCTCCGATCCACAATTTTTGTGTAAATACTGTGTTGTTCCATAAAGTGTCTTATGTTGACCTCAATCGACTGAGTCATTGTTTTGGCATAGTTGTTGTTCCATGAGATACTTTGTGTCGAGCATGACCAATTAAATTGATTACTTTTGTGATTAGTTTAGTTGTGTATTTCTATTAGATTAATTATGGGTTTTCTTATGATTAATCTAATTGAGTGTTTTTAAGTCTCCATAAGTTTACTTATGTTAAGCATGTTCGATTAAATTAATCATGGGTTCTTTTATGGTTAATTTAATTGAATATTTTGGATTCAAATTCATACTTGTATGTAATTTGTTATGTCCAAAGAAATCCTTCTTTTCTTTTGAAATTAAGGTCGCTCTGCTGTTCTTTCAGGAATGACATATTATGGGGGAGAGTTCTTTTGAACTTGTGCTTAATTGCCAAATCTTTGTGGGGAGTGCGGCTGTGGAATATTATAAGGGTTATCTTGTATCTTTATAAACTCCTTGATGAATCCATTTAACTTCGGCTTTATGATTGCATCTAAATTAGATGATATATGCTTACTTTTAGTCATAAAAGGGGAGAATTAATATGTAGTTCACACTACAAATACATATGGTTTTCAGATCATTATGTAAGGGGGAGTGGTTTCCATGTGAGATGGAGTATTGACTAAGGGGGAGTGACATATCACCATAGTATTATTGTTAAAGTTGTGATACAATTGAACTTTGATGCTGTGTAATGATACTATGACATTGTATAACAATAATTGAGAACTCTTGTTTTCTTTTTGCTATAGCTACGGATTTTCAACAATGATGATGCTAAACTTACAACATTTGGGATCATTGGAGTACTTGGATGTGACGAAGATTTTGAGTAATGTTGAAGATTAGGCATGTGGAATAGGAGCTACAAAAGTTTATTTATATATTTTTTGTATTCCATATGTATTGATAGTTTTGTCACTAAAATTGACAAAGGGGGAGATTGTTAGAGCATTGCTCGGTCGAACTCGCATGCGTTGCTATCTCAAGCATGTTTGTCAATGATAGTGATCAAAACTATAAGTCCTGATTTCTAGTCTACTATAGCTAAGGTCTCGGACTAGGATATAAAGTGTAGTTGAGCTCAAGAACTCCATGGAAATCATCGTACAAGATAAAGGACTATTCAAGGAACTGGTGGATCTTCATCGACTAAAAGGTATGTGGAAACTTGAACTTATCTATCACTTAAAAGTCTATTTATTTCCTATTTTGAGATAAAAGTCCGTTTGCTATATAAACTTAGATTATACACATTTGGTATTTCGAGCCAAGTTTATCTTGCATATCTATTTCTTGAAATATGTGTTGGTAAAGCTTTCGCTTTAGCCAAGTTCATCTTTACCTAGTGACGATAGTCATGTTATGTTTCAATCACTTTGAAAATTGCTCTGACGAAAAATAATTTATGAATAACGACTATATAACGTCCTCTGAGAATGTTTCAATGATTGGAATGAGAGTTTAGACTGTATAACCATTGGAGGATATAAGAATTGTAGTTGAAACACATATATGTATAAGTCCATATTCCTTGAACCAAAGTTGGCGAACTTTATTGATTAAGAGAACCAGATTAGTGCGTGAGCTCAGTCCGCGAACTTGAGCAGGTTATGTTTAAAAACGATGTTTGTGAACTTTATCTTTATAAACTAAGGAATGCAATTGCAAACCGTGGATATATAGTTCATAAACCGATTCGAGTGAATCAAATCGTTTTTGCGTCAATTGTGTCTTGTGTAGTACATAAGATTTCCTTGCAATTGAACAACTTTCTAACTAGTTCATTTGAGTCATTTGAACTAGTTATGGTGAAGAACAATATGGTTGATATAAAAGTAATCATATGGCTAACCATTTGGTTAAATATTGTTGAACCAACTTATGTACAAGTTTGGGTACAGTTACACAAGTATAGAAACATGCATTTCAAGTGCGTATCACAAGCTATGTTTTCGATCTAACGGTTGATAAATATTAATTAGCTTGAATCTAAATCAGGTTTTCATCTAACGGTGAATATTGATTGCTTTGTTACCAAGGTAACTTAGATTGTAAATCCTGATTTGAAAGACTATATAAGGGAGAACTCTATCAACTGGGAAACCTAATACCACACATTCTGTGTGATACTAGTTGTGTTAAGCTAGAGTTGATTCTCCTTTAACCTTTGGTTTCTTCTTCTAAACCAGGTTAACGACTTAAAGACTTCATTGGGATTGTGAAGCCAGACCGATACTACTTTTCTTACAGTTGTGTGATCTGATCTTGCATATTCAATCATACGAGTACAATTGTAATAATTGTCTTGAGATTTATATCTCCGATAGGCAAGATATAAAAAGTATTCAAAAACACTTCGTCTCATCGTTTGTGATTCCACAATATCTTTTTTCGCTGCGTCGATTAAGATTATAGTGAGGTGATTGATAATACTGAGCTGTTCTTCGGGAATATAAGTCTGGTTTATCAATTGGTTCATGTTCACCTTGATTTATCAAAAGACGGAACAAAACTCATAGCTATATTCGTGGGAGATGGATTTATTTATTATCGTAGACTTTTCTGTGTGATATAATGTTTTTTATTAAAGTCTTCGATTTTGGGTCGTAGCAACTCTTAGTTGTGCGTGAGATTAGCTAAGGGAATCAAGTACATAGTATCCTGCTGGGATCAGAGACGTAGGAGCATAACTGTACCTTGGATCAATGTGAGATTGGTTGGGGTTCAACTAAAGTTCAGACAAAAGTTAATTTGTAGTAGGCTAGTGTCTGTAGTGGCTTAATACAGTGTGTGTTCAGTCTGGACTAGGTCCCGGGGTTTTTCTGCATTTGTGGTTTCCTCGTTAATAAAATTATGGTGTCTGTGTTATTTCAATTCCGCATTATATTTTGTTATATAATTGAAAAAACACAGGTTGTGCGATGTTCAATCAATTAGAATATCCGACCTTTTGGTTGTTGATTTAAATTGATTAACACTTAGATATTGGTCTTTGGCACCATCCAAGTTTATCTCTCTTGTATTTAAATTGAGACTCGCAGTTTGCTTGAGTAATATTTAAATCAAGAGATAGAGATATTAAAAGTCTTTGATATACTTTTCAAATTGATTGAGTCTAACTGTCTAGTTGATTCTCATAAAAGTATATTGGAGTTTTTCCATACAGGTTGCTAAGAGAAATATTGGGTGTGGTTGTTAGAACACTTCTTTTTCACATTTTGAGGTGATGTGTGAGGACAAGATAATATATTTTGTATGCAAGAGTCGTTTAAATAGGATGTAAATGTTTTATATTCTAAAGCATTATTCGACCGAAAAATCTTGATTTTATGATCAGTAAGATTTTCTATTTGTTTACGAAACTACATAAATATTGGTAAGGCATCTGATTTTAAAACCAAAGGAAAGACCCAAGTAAAGTGTGAATAGACATCCATAATAAGCAGAAAATAATGATATCCATTTCTTGAGGTATGTGGAGAAACCCAAATATCCGAAACAATTAAACTAAATGGTTTATCAAAGGTAGTGTTACTACTAGAAAAAGGAAGTTTATTGCTCTTACTGATATGGCAAGAATGACAAAAATCAAAACTTTTATTGGAAACTGGGAGAGAATGATTGTGAATGACTCTAGACACAGTGCGAAGGCTTGGATGACCGAGACGCTGGTGACAAACTGGGACATTTTTGGAGACATAGGATGTTGGCTTTATATTGGAGATAATGTCACTAACACCTTCAAAGACATAAAGCCCATTTCTATTTCGTCCCTGCAACAACATTATCCCCGTGCATTTGTCCTTCACGACAAATATATTGGTGTGAAAATCAAAATACACATCATTTTTTTCACAAAATTAAAAACAGATAGCAGATTTATTTTTATTTGCGGTACATGATATATGTTACTTAATTGGAAAGACCGTTTATTTGACTTTAGAGTCGCACTGCCAGTGTATTAGCAATCTTAAGAGAATTACAACTACCAACATGAACCTGTTCCATGCCAGTGTATTCATGTGGAATACTCAGATTCCTTATATCAGCAGTGATATGATGGGTTGCACCGGAGTCTGCCCAGTTATTCTTAGTGTGACTACCACCAGAAAGGGCTACGTAAGCTGCTAGTGCTCGCTGCTAGGATTTGATGTCCTTATCATAACAAAACCAACATCGATCAGCTAAGTGGTTTCTCTTTTTTCAGATTCGACACGGACCTTGACTGGTTGTGTTGTTGTTTCTAGAAAAATTCTGAGTATTGTTGGACTGGTTTCTACCCTGGTTGTTGAATCTCCGCTGATCTAGTTTTCTATATGAACTTGCTATGTTGGATACATCTACATTCGATATTGGTTGCTGTTGCATATCCAGTTTTTGCTCCAATCTCATATCAAAAGTGAGCAGGTGAGCATAAAAAGTCTCCATATCCATATCCTCAATGGTACCCAAAGCAGTGACAATGGGATCATACGATTGATTTAATCCATTGCAGATAGATTGTTTCTTTACATCAGCAGATACAACATACCCTGATGCCGCAAGACTATCAAAAACACCATTAGCATTCTTGAAAAAATCTTGTAAATTCATGTTACCTTTTGATAGATTGTGCATTTGCTTCTTCAATTGCATCTGGTAAGCTTTTGTTTTAGGTGCAAAGTTGCGTTCAAGCGTGTCCCAGACATCCTTCGACGTTTCACAGCCTGATACTTCTCCAAGTACGCCTTCAGTTAATGAGGAAAGCATCCATCCAACAAGAAGTGAATCTACTTCTTCAAAATCTGTGAACGCAAGGTGGATTGCTGTAGAATTTGGAAGTGTACATGGTTTTTTTTAAAAAGACCCATCAACGTAACCTGCAACCTTGTATCCTTTTAGGATTGGTTTAAACTGAGTTTTCCATAGCAGAAAATTGGTGTAGGTGAGTTTTAGGGTAACCAGGTGATGAATAGGAACCTGTCGAAGAGTGCTTGCATTTGCATCCATGATTATTTTATTTTTTTTAGTTTGTTGTGGTTGAAGCGTGGGTTGGATTGAATTTGCTGATACCAACTTAGGAAATTGGTTTTGGTGAATATCTTCCACAAAAAGAATTGCGGAGATATAGAATGTATTTATACTGAAACCACAACAGGGATGTTATATAGGTTGTTATAGATTTCAAAAACTAGAATTCAAAAGAAATTAAAGATCCGTAAACTTAGCTGGAGAGTTTATAGGGTGACTAGACTTGGTAGCAGTGAGAGCTTTAAGGTCATCCTGTTGAGAGTCTTCAGGATCAGGATGACTGTATTCTTGACAGAAATATAGTTAAAGGTAACAACGTAATCTGAAGGAACTGGTTCACGAGAAAAATGCATGCAATATATTTGTATCAATGACCGAAAGATGATTTTTTCAGCCAAGTCTTAACTTTGGTTTTCATGGGTTTGTATGAGTTTTATTAGAGGGCTGAGAGAAGAATTTGAAACCAACATGGGGTGTCATAGTTTGGTTCTGCCATAGAATAGGGGACATGAAAAAATTAGCATGAAACTTGTGTGGTTGAGTTTAGTTTGGACAAGTTCTTCATACCAGAAAATTAGTAAGCTACTGCCTAGATATGGTTTGTGAATACAGTTGATTTAAGTGATACCATAGAATTTCAGTCAGGGTAAAAGTGAGTGTTGAAGACCCTTGTGTGGGGTGTTGATGGAAAATAAGGAAGAACTTTGGGTTAGTTTTGATTCAAAATCTCAGCTGAAATCAATGGCAAACTAATGTGGTTGCTGCTAATTCTGGTGGTGAATAATTGTGTCTGAGTAAGAACAACAAGGAAGTGAATGAATATGGTTGCTGAAGTGGGTACCATTGCCACTGTTTTTATTTTAAATATTTTGCATACCGATTTGATTCATTCAAGGGTTTTTCAGTCGTTTATAACTTAGTTCAACTCGGTTCGAGTTGGTATGTAACATCCGTTAACCGTTTTATTGAAAAGACGGGATGGAAAAATAAAACTGGGTATACTTTAGTAATTATGAGAAAAACTTGTGTATTTTTTTAATCACTGATTCAAATGGGTGTATTTTATCGAAAGCCCATATATAATATTCTCTACTATATTTTTAAGCTTATTGTTTGTTAGCATTTTCGTTACGATCTTGTAAACACTGGAAAAGAGGCTAAAAGGTCTGCAGTCTTTAATAACCTTCGTTTTCAGTCAGTCCTTTAGAGGAATGATAGCTATATACGTAATATTGATTATCCTTGAGAAATGAATAGCCAATATCACCCGTTAGTGTGAAATTCTTTACCAATACAAAGAGAAATAAAAAAATATCTTGCTAAATATATTTTATCAAATATAATCTCCGTTTTTGAAAGAGAGATAATCTCAATTGAACCTAAAACGGATGGAGTAGATATATATGTTTTTTCATATTTAAGGGTAAGATCCAACAAACACAACAAAATAAATAGGTTATTTTAACATTTTGTTAGTCCCATTTGCCAACTAACATAGCCAAGAAACCCATTTGCCAAATCTGGTTTTTCCAAGCGGCCCAAGCCTCGTACAAAATTTTCCTTGGAGGGTCTTGCTTAAATGAGCGATAATGTGAAAAAAGAAGGTTTGAAAAGCGGGTCTTTGTCAGCATATCAATTCCAGAAGTTGAGATGTCTCTGCATGTATAACCAAAGAAATGTTGTTGGTAGTTGTAGTTACTTCATGGAAAATCATATTGCATGAATAAGCGTCTATGTAGGAACTCATCCCTTTCATCTATTCTACTAATATTTGAGGTTTATCAAGTAATTAAACTGACAAAAAAAAAAACTGCTATGGGTGCTAAGCACGTGTTGCTTACTGATTGATGTGAATTGCAAAATCACTATCAATCATGCAATACTATGGCCGGTTTCGGGAATTCAAACATTTAAGATTGGCCTTGGACTATAAGTAGTTTTATTTATAAATGAAAATCAAAAACAGGAAGGGGAAGACATAAAACCAAACCTCCAAGCTGTTAACAAAAAAATAAGTCGGAAAAAATATTTTTTCTATAATAGAAGGCGGAGAACACGGCCAACGAGACTCGGTAATAATAGCACCATATATACTTAAACAACACATCTTCACATGCATTCCCGAATCCCCACTCTGTAAATTTTTGGAAAACTGAGCTCCAATGTCTTTAAAAATTAGCTGTCTGAATGTTTCAAATCTTTTAGATACTTGATTTCAGCTTTCTTCATACTCCATGACTTAATACTAGACATCTTTATAAATATATAAATCACAAAAACTCTCTATAAATCTACAAAATTTGTATCTATAAGTCATAAAGACTCTCTATAATACTCACATAAAATCACTATAAGTCTCTAAATTTTCAGAGAATTTCTAGAAGTTGCTCAAATAAAAAATCTATTAAAACTATCAAATCCTCATTTGACTACCTCCTTGTAAGTTTCTACATACCTACCAAACAACTTGATTTGCTTTATATATGTCGTTGTAAACACCACCAAATTAAGAAGATATTGTACCGGAACTCCGCATACCGAAGCCAAAGATACCTATTCAGCTAAAACCTGATTCTGGTACTGTGATGGATGAAAAAGTATTAGTTTCATGGATAGATTGATCTTTGGGTTTAATTCCCATGGCCGTGAAAACATGAAAAAATGTATTGGCCTTTTTAATGTTTTTGATAAAGGGTTGTCAGAGGTTTAATTGTAATGGGCTGTGATCTTGTCCATTGTTGTGTGTGGGGGGCATGAAAAAACACAAAATTGGTTAAAAAGACCAAAATCAACAATTCCTGGGTGAAAAGGACATTTAGATTTTGATACTATTTAAATGGAAAAAAATGTAAAAATAGGCAGGATGTATACAGTTTCATCTTACCCATTTTCAAATATTTGTTCTTATTTTTAATTTACATCAGGATGCATCCAGTTTCATCCTTCCTATTTTTTAAGTTTAAGTCAGTATGAATCCAGTTTCATCCTTGATATTTTTTGGTGTCCATTTCACCCATACTAATTTTTACTCGTCTATTTGAACCATATTTAAAAAATATTTGGACAAATGACTCATTTTCCGATGAAAAATTTTTGGGGTTTTTAGGGGAGACCTCAACAAAATTAGGGGCGACACAAAAGACAAAATAGGTTGAAAATACTTATATACCCCTTCAAAATCGGGAGGTTAATCCATAATCGGTAGTTTGGGGCAACTCTATATTCGGTAGTTATATGAACTGTTTTGACTACTGATTATCGGCTCAACCAAATTAGAAAAATATAGATTTTTGCAAAATCTCATTTTGGGGCAACTCTATATTCGGTAGTTATATGAACTATTTTCGATTAATGAATTTGAAAACCTATTCGGTTTTCCAGAAATTTTCACAAAACGTGTTTGTTCCCATAGGGTTTCTTCAAGAGACACAATTGGTTGGATATTTGCAAAGAGATCCAGGATAATCGGAAGTCATGATAACTCTTCCTATCTTACCGATTATAGGCTCAACCAAAATTCAAAAAAAAAAAAAGGATTTTTGCAAAATCTGATTTTGGGACTACTCTATATTTGGTAGTTATATGAACTATTTTGACTACCGATTATGGTAGAATATTTTCAAAGAGAGCCAGGATAATCGGAAGTCATGTTAACTATTTCTATCTTACCGATTATAGGCTCAACCAAAGTTTAAAAAAAAAAAAAGATTTTTGCAAAATCTGATTTTGGGACTACTCTATATTCGGTAGTTATATGAACTATCTTGACTACCGATTATGGTAGGATATTTGCAAAGATAGCCAGGATAATCGGAAGTCATGATAATTCTTCCTATCTTACCGATTATAGGCTCAACCAAAATTCAAAAAAAAAAAGGATTTTTGCAAAATCTGATTTTGGGGCTACTCTATATTCGGTAGTTATATGAACTATTTTGACTACCAATTATGGTAGAATATTTTCAAAGAGAGCCAGGATAATCGGAAGTCATGATAACTCTTTCTATCTTACCGATTATAGGCTCAACCAAAGTTCAAAAAAAAAAAAAAATCTGATTTTGGGACTACTCTATATTTGGTAGTTATATGAACTATCTTGACTACCAATTATGGTAGGATATTTGCAAAGAGAGGATAATCGGAAGTCATGATAACTCTTCCTATCTTACCGATTATAGGCTCAACCAAAATTCAAAAAAAAAGAGGATTTTTGCAAAATCTGATTTTGGGACTACTCTATATTCGGTAGTTATATGAACTATCTTGACTACCGATTATGGTAGGATATTTGCAAAGAGAGCCACTGTATAATCAGAAGTCATACAAACTAAATTTACTCCCGATTGTTGATTACCTACCGATTGTATAGTTATCTACCGATTGTAAAGGGTAGTTTGGCCATTAAAAAATACCCCGGAAATAACCTACCGATTGTGAAATAACCTACCGATTATGACCTATTTTGTCGTTTTGTGTCGCCCCTAATTCTGTTGGGGTCTCCCCAAAATATGCCAGGGAAAAAATGCAGCGTTTGATTAGCGAAAATATAAACGTGAAAAACACATGAGAGCGAAAGAAATGATATAACGCAAGAAAGAACAAGAAACCAAATAAACCTAACTCTGATTATCTTCTAATAATATGCATGAGAAGTTAGGTTCACCATATTTATACTGAGTTACACATGGCATGTTATCAAATATTTAAGGGTAAGATCCAACAAACAAAACAAAATATGTTATTTTAACATTTTCTTAGAGGCCCAGTTTCCAACTAACATAGCCAAGAAAGTAGAAACCCATTTGCAAAGTCTGATTTGTCCAAGCGGCCAAAGCCCCACAGAAATTTCCCTTGGAAGGTGAGTGAGTGAAAGTGTGAAAAAAGCAAGGTTTGAAAAACGGGTCTTTTTTCAGCAAATCTATTCCAGAAGTTGAGATGTCTCTGCCTTTATAGCCAAAGAAATGTTGTTGGTATTTGTACTTACTTCATGGAAAATCATATTGTATGCATAAGCGTCTATGTAGGAACTCATCCCTTTCTACTAATACCTCAGTATATCAAGTAAACTGACAACAACAACAACAACAACAAAAAAGACAAAAAAAAAACGATCTAGGCGTACTTCGGGAAAATCCCGCAGTTTCCACCACTAATCACAACAGCTTGGGCCCACTTAACACTTTTACAATCCCGATGGTCGAGAGCTTCCCAACTTCTGTTGCTTTCACGGGACAAAGCCCGGTCAGTCTAGCATTACTCAAAAAGAAAAAGAAAGAAAGAAAGAAAGAAAAGAAGCTGTTATGGGTGTTAAGCATGTGTTGCTTAGGTTGATGTGTATTGCAAAAATAGACCCTCCAGGCTGTTAACAAAACAATAAGTCTGAAAAATGTGTGTCATTGTCTACTACAGAGGCAGAGTACATTGCATCTACATAAAGTTGCAAGGAGATGATATGGATAAAGAGGTTTGTTAGAGAACTCGGTGTGAAGAAAAAGAGGTTCATCATTTACTGTGACATCCAGAGTGCCATCCATCTCAGCAAGAATTCGAGTTTTCACTTGAGGTCCAAGAACATCAATATTAGGTATCAGTGGATACAAGAAGTTCTCGAGGAGAAGGTCTTGTATATTGAGAATATCCATACAGATGACAACGGTTCTGATATGATGACAAAGTCTCTACCAAAATACAAGCATGTGTATTTCTGCACGGCGGGCGGAGTTTGGTGGTGACAGGTACCTTGCCATAAGTCGTAAGGGGGAGATTGTTGGGTTTTACTCCTTTTGGCCCAAACATGTGGATTCCCCTTAACCATTCAAGGGAGGAAGTTAGTGGCTGGCTTGTTTTTTGGTTTTGTGTACAAAAGGAATCAGGAGACACTCTTTTGTGTTTCGGGTTTTATCTCTTCATTTTTGAAGAAGAAAGAAAGAGAGGAAGAAGAGAAAGAGAAAGAGAATGAGAGAGAATTAAGACACCATTTTTGGTGAGATTGGTGTCATCTTTAAGAGAAGAAGAAAGGGTTTTTAGCTAAGGATCTCTTTGGTTGTTGTGGTAAAGATTGAGATATCAATTTCCACATCTCTTCAAAGGAGGAAAAATCTAGGGTTTGTCAAACCCTAGTAGTAAGTATCTCAAATCACTTTTAATTCTCAAATTGATAGTGAATCTCATATTATATATGAATGAATTGTTGATCCATCCTTAGGGGTGAGTGTAATTAGGAAAATTGATATCCAAGTGCTATAGGCACCTTGAAGAAGAGTTTATCCCAAAATTTGGGAGAATTGTGTGTAACCCATTGTTTGATTATAGTGGAAGATTTTCCCGTGGTTTTTTACCCTTCACCTTGGAGGGGTTTTTCCACGTAATTTCCGGTGTTGTGTGATTGTTTCCATATTGCGTAGTTTGTTGTTATTCCGCATTTGTATATCATTGCTTGTGTAGGTTTCGTATTGCGCATAACGGCTCAGATTTCGTAAGCCTCCCCCAACAAGTGGTATCAGAGCTTTTGGGTTGAGCTAATCATGTGCAATGGCGGAAGCTAGCACTAGTAATAGAATGGTCAATTTGACCGGTGAGAACTTTGTGATATGGAAGGCGAAGATGGAAGACTGGTTATATTATAAAGATCTCTATGGTCCAATAGAGAGTAAGGGAGTGAAGCCTGACACGACAAGTGCAGACAATTGGAAGGTTACTAATCAAAAAGCAGTTGGTTATATTCGTCAGTGGATTGATGATAGCATTTTTCATCATGTGTCTAGTGAGACACTAGCATATCCTTTGTGGACCAAGTTAGAGGAGATATATGATCAACAGTCTCCTTGTGAAAAAGCTCTTCTATTCAAAAGGCTTGGAAAGTTGTGTTACAAGGAAGGGAGTTCAATGGCGCAACATTTAAATGAAATGAAGGGTATCATGAATCAGCTTACATCTATGGATCTCAAAATTCCTGAAGAGGTTCAAGCTTATTTGTTGCTAAATACTTTACCAGACAGTTGGGAGCCACTGAGGAATTTTCTCAGTTATTCTGCTCCAGAAAAGAAGTTTAATATGACTGTTGCAACTAGCAGTTTGCTGAGTGAAGAAGTTAGAAGAAGGTCATTAGACTCATCTCATTCAGAAGCTCTTGTGACAGAAAATCGGGGTAGAAGAAAAGACAGAAGACAAGTTGGCCGTAGCAAGTCAATGGGTAAATCAAAGTCCAGAAAGAAAGTTGAATGTTGGAACTGTCATACGAGAGGTCATTATTCAAATGAATGCAGGAAGCCTAAGCAAGAACACAAGAAGGGGAAAGGAAATGATAACCAAGACAATGGTGTTGCAGCTACTGTGACAAATGATGATATCATTGTATTCTCAGATTGTAATGATGTTTGTTTGAGTTTTGTAGGTTCTGATTCAGAATGGATAGTTGATTCAGGTGCATCTTATCATACTACTCCTCATGAAGATGTATTTACCTCCTACAAGGCTGGTGACTTTGGGTCAGTCAGAATGGGCAACAGTGGTGTTGCAAAAATTGTAGGAATGGGTGATGTGAAGGTTGAGACCAATGTTGGTTGTACGTTGGTTCTCAGAAATGTGCGACATGTACCAGATCTTCGTTTGAATATAATGTCACCAGGAGTGTTAGATGATGAAGGGTACAACAATTACTTGGGTGATGGGAAATGGAAGCTAAGCAAGGGCTCCATGGTTATTGCAAGAGGCAAGAAGTATGGAACATTATACAAGACACAAGTGAAGGTGTTGAAAGGTGAGTTGAATGTTGTTGAAAGATTCAATCTCCGAGCTGTGGCATAGAAGACTTGTTCATCTTAGTGAGAAAGGAATTCAAATCCTCACCAAAAGACAAGTTTTGCCAAATGCCAAAGGTATGCAATTGGGTAAGTGTACTCATTGTTTAGTTGGTAAACAAACTAGAGTTTCCTTTCATAAAGCTTTACCCAAGCGCAATTCTGGTATTATTGATCTTGTTCATTCTGATGTATGTGGACCTTTAAGGGTCAAAACACTTGGTGGTGCTGTTTATTTTGTTAATTTCATAGATAATGCTTCAAGGAAGGTTTGGCCATATGCAATCAAGACCAAAGATGATGTTGTTCCTGTGTTCAAGATGTTTCACAGCATGGTGGAAAGAGAAACAGGTAGAACCTTGAAGTGCCTTCGTTCTGACAACGGGGGAGAGTACATTGGGCTACTTGAAGTGTATTGCAAGATCATGGGTATACGTCATGAAAAATCAGTACCGGAGACCCCACAACATAATGGTGTTGCATAGAGGATGAACCGCACTATTCTTGAGAGAATAAGGTGCATGTTATCTCATTCCAAGTTGCAAAAGCATTTCTGGGGTGAAGAAATGAATACTGCTGTGTATTTCATCAATCGATCTCCTTCAAGACCACTAGATGGAGAAGTAGCAGAAAATGTATGGAGAGACAAAGAGCCTACTTATGATCACTTGAAAGTGTTTGGTTGCAGGTTATTTGTTCATATCCCAAAAGATCAGAGATTAAATCTTGACGACAAAGCAAAGCAGTGTGTGTTCCTAGGCTATGGAACAAAGAAGTTTGGTTACAGATTTTTGGATCCAGTTGAGAAGAAGGTTATCATAAGTAGGGATGCAGTATTCCTTGAAGATCAGACTATTGAAGACTTTGAGAAGATTGAGATGCCAAAGCTTCAAGATGATATGACCTTGGATCCAAATCCAGTTGTTCCGAGTCTTGAACAACATGATGATGATGTTGATGGTAATGGAAGTGAATATGAATCTCATGAAGATGTTCCAGTGGGTGATGTTGAGCAAGAAGTGCAACAACAACAACCAGAAGCTGAGTTGAGAATATCCAGCAGGACCGGATTACCTTCAACAAAGTATTCACCACATGAGTATGTGATGCTCACAGATGCAGGTGAACCAGAGGCTTATGAAGAAGCTCTTAATGTTCACGAAAGTCGAAGTGGCTTAAATCCATGAAAGAAGAGGTTGGCTCTTTAGATGAGAATGACATTGATTTGGTTGACAAGCTTGAGAACGAGAAAATTCAAGAACAAGTGGGTGTACAGAATCAAGATGAAGATGGTAACTCAAAACCAAGGTACAAAGCACGCTTAGTTGTGAAGGGTTATGAGCAGATATAAAGGTTGTTGAATTTGACGAGATTTTCTCGCCGGTGGTGAGATTTTCTTCTATTCGGGTTATCTTGGCAATAGCCGCTAGTTTGGATCTTGAGATAGAACAACTAGATGTTAAGACAACATTTCTTCACGGTGAGTTGGAGGAAGATGTGTATATGGCACAAACCGAGGGTTTTTAAGTCAAAGGCAAAGAGCACATGGTGTGCAAGCTAAGGAAGAGTCTATATGGTTTGAAGCAAGCTCCAAGAAGATGGTACAAGAAGTTTGAATCGTTCATGAAGGAACATGGATACAAGAGGAAAGCTTCAGATCATTGTGTATTCATTCAAAAATTTGCTGATGGTGATTTTCTTACTCTTTTGCTATATGTTGATGACATGCTTATTGTTGGAAAAGATAAGAAAAATATTGACAGGTTGAAGTCAGATCTGAGAAAGTCTTTTGCTATGAAAGACTTGGGTGCAGCAAAGCGTATTCTTGGCATGGAGATTACTCGTGATAGGAAAGCGAGGAAGTTGTGGCTATCACAAGAAAGCTACATTGAGAAGGTGTCGCAAAGATTCAATATGGACAAGGCTGATCCGGTAAGTTGTCCACTTGCAAACCATTTTAAGTTAACTCGTGATCAATGTCCTGTGAATGATGTTGAGAAACGGAAGATGGAGAAAATTCCTTATGCGTCCGCAGTTGGTAGTTTGATATATGCAATAGTGTGTACAAGGCCGAATATAGCTCATGCAGTTAGAGTGGTAAGCAGATTTCTATCAAATCCTGCTATGGAGCATTGGGAAGCAGTGAAATGGATACTACAGTATTTAAGGGGTACTTCTAATATGTGTTTGTGCTATGGAGGTGACAAGCCAGAGTTGGTTGGTTACACAGATTCAGATTTGGCAGGTGCTCAAGACAGTCTCAAGTCGACATCAGGTTACTTATTTACCTATGCAGGGGGAGTTGTGTCTTGGCAATCCAAGTTACAAAAATGTGTGGCATTGTCTACTACAGAGGAAGAGTACATTGCAGCTACAGAAAGTTGCAAGGAGATGATATGGATGAAGAGGTTTGTTAGAGAACTCGGTGTGAAGAAATAAAGGTTCATCGTTTACTGTGACATCCAGAGTGCCATCCATCTCAGCAAGAATTCGAGTTTTCACTCGAGGTCCAAGTACATCAATATTAGGTATCAGTGGATACAAGAAGTTCTCGAGGAGAAGGTCTTGTATATTGAGAAGATCCATACAGATGACAACGGTTCGATATGATGACAAAGTCGCTACCAAAATACAAGCATGTTTATTTCTGCAGTAGGGCAGGTTTGGTGGTGACGGGTACCTTGCCATAAGTCGTAAGGGGGAGATTGTTGGGTTTTACTCCTTTTGGCCCAAACATGTGGAGTCCCCTTAACCATTCAAGGGAGGAAGTTAGTGGCTGCCTTGGTTTTTGGTTTTGTGTACAAAAGGCAACAGGAGACACTCTTTTGTGTTACGGGTTTTATCTCTTCATTTTTGAAGAAGAAAGAAAGAGAGGAAGAAGAGAAAGAGAGTGAGAGAGAATTAAGCCACCATTTTTGGTGAGATTAGTGTCATCTTTAAGAGAAGAAGAAAGGGTTCTTAGCTAAGGATCTCTTTGGTTGTTGTGGTGAAGATTGAGCTATCAATTTCCACATCTCTTCAAAGGAGGAAAAATATAGGGTTTGTCAAACCCTAGTAGTAAGTATCTCAAATCACTTCTAATTCTCAAATTGATAGTGAATCTCATATTATATATGAATGAATTGTTGATCCATCCTTAGGGGTGAGTGTAATTAGGAAAATTGATATCCAAGTGCTATAGGCACCTTGAAGAAGAGTTTATCCCCAAATTTGGGAGAATTGTGTGTAACCCATTGTTTGATTATAGTGGAAGATTTGCCCGTGATTTTTTACCCTTCACCTTGGAGGGGTTTTCCACGTAATTGCCGGTGTTGTGTGATTGTTTCCATATTGCGTAGTTTGTCGTTATTCCGCATTTGTATATCATTGCTTGTGTAGGTTTCGTATTGCGCATAGCGGCTCGGATTTCGTAAGCCTCCCCCAACAACATTAACACAACACCAAACTTAATCATGAAATCAAACCAGGAATATCAGATTGAGAAAATAATACTAACCATTAGGATCTGTGATTTCAACCAAAGCCATATTTGTCAATTCATAGGTGCGACATGGAAACCAAACACAAAGAAGTTAAAAATGAACAAATAAAATTTTAAAAAAAATAACCCCCTCTCCTTTCCAAAAAAAATAATAATTTAAAAAATGAAAAAGAGATAGGCTAAATTTTGTTAGATTTTGCATTGTATTATTGAAACATTAATAAAGATGCAGCAGTTCAACAATCGGCTATCTAGGAATTATGAACAGCATCGAACCAATCTGTTGAACTTTGGTAATTTTCTCAACAGTATTGCACATATTATGACAGTTGATCGAATAGTATATTTCCAAAAAAGAAATAAATGTTTTGTCACAAAAAAAAATAAAAGACATGTCATTTATCCTATAATTCATATTACCAGTTTATCCCCATATGAATTCAGCGATAAGACAACGAAAAGATAGTTATCAGAGATAAGTAGAAAGGTTTATACAATTACCATTCATCCAATTTTTAGCGGGTTGGAAATCTTAAAGATCGAACAAGAGAGAGGAGAACATAAACGCGGAAGCGTAAAGACTACATTGATATTAATCTTGGTGGAATACAATCTATTTGATATTTTTGATTGATTGATTCTTTCTTTCTTACTTACTTACAAATGAATACAACATGCCTATTTATAGGCTACAAAAGAAGAAGAGAACTATGCCTATGGAGGCTAACAACTATGCCTTTGGAGGCTAACAACTATGCCTATGGAGGCTTACCAAACCAACTACTGGACAATCTAGTATTCTTGTTTGATTTGTCTAACCCTAGAACACTCATTTTACACATGTTAATTGTCTAATATTGACTCTAGACATCCTAGATATTTCTAGGTTAGTCTAGATAGGTGTGAACTCTTGACTAAGTTGGTGTTGAATATTCAACACTCCCCTCAACACCTACTTTCCAACTTCTCTTTATCTTAGACGTTTCGGTCCCCTTCATAGTTTAAGGATGTTTCGGTCCTCTTCATAGTTTAAGGACGTTTCGGTCCTCTTCGGAAGTTTAAGGACATTATGGTCCTCTTCGGAAGTTTAAGGACATTCTCGCCCTCTTCGTAGTTTTAGAACATACGGGTTCCATCGTAGTTTAGGGACATTGCGGTCATCTTCGTAGTTTTAGAACATACGGGTTCCATCGTAGTTTAAGGACATTGCGTTCCTTCTTCGTTTCAGTAAAATACTTCTTGTACTCTTTAGACAACTCATAGGATTTTCACCCACTTTTGTAGTTCTCTATCTCATCACCACTTGGTGATTGCTTCCGTTTCTTCACAACATTTTTGTTGTTTCTTCTTCTATTCATCTTTGTTCCAAGCCACGCTTTTGTTCGAAAACTGTAACACTTCTTTGGTTATCCAGATTCTCTCACAATCTTTCATTTCGTCAAGCTTCTGCCACAAGCTCTAACTATTTTTCTTCTTGTTATTTGATGTTACAAATTTTCCACTTTATCCAGATTTGCCACATTTCTGAATTCGTAACAGATTTTCCACGCTGTGACAATTATTGTCACACTTATGTTTCCCTGATCATCCTTGCATTTAAACAAACATCTTGTCTGCATCTTCTCTATTTCCTTTGAGGCTTTCAGCCAATCTAAATCACCTTCAACTTCTTCTTTGTTTCGAATTTTTCTTCAGGTTCCACGGCATTTGCAAGCCCAACCCTTTTTTTTTTCTTTTTTTTAACAGCCCATGTGTTGTCTCGGTGGGAAGTTGGTCACCTCTTTTTTTTTTTTTTTTTGTCTGCCGGTGAGAAGGACTGGCGGTGTGTCGGTCACACGTTTTCTCTACCATCTCGAGCTTCGGTCAATAATGGCAGCAAGCCAAATATTCGTATTCAGCATCTTACCAAGTTCCACAACTTTCTGCTAGTAGAAAACCCGAGCACCATCACCACCTTCATGACCGAATCTTCATCACCATCATTCTTCTTTCTTCTGGAGCTTTAAAGAAGCAATACCTTGCTCGAGCTCATTATCTAACACAATTGCCTTCTTCCATCAGCAACTACCAGCTCATGTATCTTCATTATCGTCATTAATAGCAAGCCAAAAAACGAGCAGAAGTTCACCATTCATCTTAGCCACAGTTCGGCTCCATTGTCTCTCAGAACAGCCAGTCGAGCATCATGACCATCATCTTTATCCGAAGCTCCGCCACATTACTTGCAATATGAACCGCCGCATCATTTCCACCGATGATGATCATCATCCACAACTTACTGATTTTTTTTTTCTCGAGCAGCAACCACTCGATATTCATTGTATCTTCTCGGCCTTCTCATCTACTCGAGTTGCAAGTAATGGTGGAGATCATGGAGCCAGAGAAAGTGATACTTTACCCCCAACTTTTCTCGGGGTTTTGTTGCGATCTTTGCGCACGGATTTTGTCCATGTTTCCTTCCAGGTCATTGAGCTATTTGGGAGTGTTATAGACAGGTTGTCTTTCAGAGACAGTACCAAAGAGAATGTCCTGCTTTCAAGCATGCCCCGGGATGAGCTCGACACCTGCCATACGGGCGAACATCAAAGGACGGAGTCGAGAGTTGGAGGCGAGCCTCCAACTTTAAGTGGGAAGGTGCTTAGGCTTTTGAGGCGACAACCTCTTGTGCTCAAAGGACTGATGTGAACTTTCAGTCATGGGTATTCCATTGAGGTATACTGTCACGTATCACGGTTCACTCATGCGATTCCATATTTGGGGACAACGAGACACGGCTCCTCATGCCCATTCTTGGGTTGCTTCCATGGCTCTTTTCACAGCCTCAAAGAACTCGTCACTTCCAAGCCACACAGACTTCCTACTTTCTTCGTTGTTAACCTTTTTTTTTTTTTTTCACGGCAACTTTCATACCGTCCTCATATCATGTTTTTTGATACCACGTTTTTTTGTGTATCTAAAAACCTAGTTCCACACGTGCACTTACTTGGGTGGAGAAATCCAACACACATAGCAGCAAAGAACACTCGCACCTTCTTTTCTTTTATTTTTTCTTTTTAATTTTCGCGTCTCTAGATTCTGGACCCATATGAATAAAAAAAACTTGATATGTAACGATTCTTACGGCGTAGAACTTACACCTCCTTCACAATCATCATCGAATGCAAGCACAAATTATTTTAAACCTTGTGTACTCAACACCACAACGAGAACTTAAACACTAACAACCATGAATTTTTCTCGAGTTTCTCTAACTCTCTTCCTCTCCTCTCTCTTCCTCTAACCTTGCTCTGATACCATCTTAAAGATCGAACAAGAGAGAGGAGAACATAAACGCGGAAGCGTAAAGACTACATTGATATTAATCTTGGTGGAATACAATCTATTTGATATTTTTGATTGATTGATTCTTTCTTTCTTACTTACTTACAAATGAATACAACATGCCTATTTATAGGCTACAGAAGAAGAAGAGAACTATGCCTATGGAGGCTAACAACTATGCCTTTGGAGGCTAACAACTATGCCTATGGAGGCTTACCAAACCAACTACTAGACAATCTAGTATTCTTGTTTGATTTGTCTAACCCTAGAACACTCATTTTACACATGTTAATTGTCTAATATTGACTCTAGACATCCTAGATATATCTAGGTTAGTCTAGATAGGTGTGAACTCTTGACTAAGTTGGTGTTGAATATTCAACAGGAAATGATAACCAGTTCTGTAAGGCTGATATATGGGGGTACCATTAGATTGAAGAGATTGAAAGTTTCTGTAGATATGATGAGAAGCTTGAACTCCATGACTAATCAAAACTAAACAACACAACCCAATCAACCATGGGACAGTATTCATGGCCATATGTGGATTTCAAACTTTTTTTGTGGTGAAATGAAAAACTAAGACGTGAGTATTTATCCTTTTATTTTTGATGCAAGCACACGATAAAATAAATTATTGGCATCTAAGAAAGGGTCCATTTGTAATGGGGGTGCAGTAATGGACAAGCTAGGAGTTGTCAATATTTAAGTCAGATTTTGATTGGTGTACTGAATGTTCAACTACTCTATGTAAAATGTCCCAACTGCTCTGATTGGTGTTCTCTGAATGTTATCAAATCCCATTTTGCACGTTTACAATGGCAGTGACTAAATAGAACCCACCCTAATGATAAATACAACCCTGTTGAAATTTCAAAAACCGTAATTGACGTGGGTTAACAAAACATATCTTCGTCTTCCCCACAACGTTTGAAGACATGAACCGTGTTTTTTCATTCCTTCTTTTTTTCTTTTCTTCTTTTCTGACGATCACCTTTCTCTTTATCATATGAACTTAGACAGCAGGTTATAAAGTTCGTTTAAATCCCAAAAACATACATCATTACATGGGTTCACTTTTTCAATATAAGATACCATCTTTGGTTGATTCTATTGAGTCCCAAATCTTGGTAATGGAATTCATTCAATTGCATCCGTTTCTAAATTAAGAATTTCTTTTAGTTTTATTTGATTTTTTAAAGGGTATATTAATTATATGTCCGTATTTTTAACTCCCTACAAATATATCCTTATGCAACAATAATTATGTCCCTCCTTTTTTATAACCTTATCCATTTAATATTAGATTACCTTAATACCCTCACTCATATAATATTTTTCTTTATTTCAAAATACAACAAATTTCTTCCTCTACCACTTCACCACCACCACCACCACCACCAACATTCAACTACCATTCCACCACCACCACCGTTCAACAACCACCACCTACCAACCGCCACCACCACCAATATTCCACCACCACTCCTTCACCGCCACCATTACACCACCACTAGTCCTCCTCCACCACAAATTTGTCGCCACCATTACCACCGCCACCACCACCACCAGTCACCACCACCACCGTCACCATCCACCATCATCGGTTCAATTTTTTTGTATCAACAGAAAGTAGTTGATCCATTTCAGTTGGATCAAACAATGGATGTTTATCCATTGCAGTTGGATCAACAATAGAAATTTATCCATTGCGCTTGGATCAACAATGGATGTTTATCCATCCGATGGAAAAATGCTACCACTTCATCACCATAGTTTGATTCACCAACAAAACCATCAACAACAGAAGTTTATCTAGTTTATCCAAGAAAAAAGGATCAACAATAGAAGTTGATCCAATTTTAGTGGATCAACAATGGAAGTTGATCCATGTAAAATTTGATCAATAATGATAGTTTATCCATGTAAAATGGAGTGAACTTGGCGTGAGTCGAACACGCATCATCCGACATGGAGTCACCATGCTACCATTGCACCACAAGTTCAACATTAGAACAAATTTACATGATTTAAACTACAAAACATGAGTTCAAAGGATCAACAACAGTAGTTGATCCCATATAGATGGATCAACAACCATAGTTGATCCAAAATATATGGATCAACAACCATAGTTGATCCAATATCGCTGCCTGCTTCAACCCATATAAACACCATATTTCATTACTTGTAGATTCATAAACACCAACAACTCCAAGACCAGCTTCAAAACCAATCTCAGTTGAATCAACAATGGATGTTTATCCATTTCAGTGAATCAACAAAGTGATGTTTATCCATTGCGCTTGGATCAACAACCATAGTTGATCCAATATCACTTTGCACCGCTTCACTGCTACTAATGGGATTAGAAACTACACATTTCAGTTGGATCAACAGTGGATGTTTATCCATTGCAGTTGGATCAACAACCATAGTTTATCCAAAATATATGGATCAACAACCATAGTTGATCCAATATCACTGCCTACTAATGGGATTACAAACTACACTTGAATACATCACTTTACTATTGAACATGGAACTAGCAATGTGAAATGTTACCAATTCAAAGAACAATAATAAAAGTGTCCACCACTTCAGTAGATCATTTTATAAAGAGAATACATCACTTACAAATACCAAAATCCGTTGAGACGTGGGAATACTACCCATGAACCAAACAACTGCAGTTTCAAGTGATCACGTTCTTGAAAGATCGCTCTAACAACACCGCACTAACAACATCAACCAAACCACACATGGAAAATCAAAGCAAACTTGCAGTTTCAAGTGATCACGCATTCATAAATTTCCACTCTCGCTCTTCCTTGATCTCACAAGTTACTACTTCATCAATCGAAATCCGATTCAAGAGGCCTTTATAATGATTCTGACAACAGGGAACCATAATTTTTAATTAGTTACTGAAATTCAACAGTTGATTGCCTTATTACTTCACTACATACAAGAGCTGAAGCAATTTATCACAAATAGAAGTATAAGTGCGGATTACATAAAATCGAAAACGAATCAAATTCAAATTAATTTGATGGTTTTGAAGTTAAGATACACTGTTTTCAAAACTGAATTCTAATTTTGAATTACGATGAAAGCTTGAGAGATATACTAACTCTCAACGACGAGAAGTTCAAAAAAATTGTCATATTCCATCAGATTGATAAAGAAGAATTAACCACCAGATTGATAAAGAAGCGAATCGAGTTTGATAATATCGAAAATGATATAAACTTCTGAACGAAACTAGAACATCATTCCAAGAACTTACCGATCAGATCTGGTAATTGTGTTGGTTGTTGTGAATGGTTGAACATCTCACGGGAGGGTGAAGAATTCAGATCTGGTAATTTTACCATAACCATCTTTATCAATTAACTTAAATGCTTCAACTAATTCTTCAATCGACCATAATTCTTCAACTTCGATTTCGATTGAGCGAGAAACAGATCAAGTTGATCTAAGCACACTGTTGGAGTACCTAAGATGAACCTTACCCGGAAGTGGTATATTAAAACGATAATTAAGATTAAGTCGATGATGACGATGAAGCTAGTGACGAACCCGAACCAAAGAAAACGAGTTGTCTTTGACTTAGACAGGTTCGTGTGGAGGAGATGGAGGTGGTGGTGGTGGCGGCGATGGAGAAGGTGGGAGAGATTTGTGTCGAGTTTTTTGATAAAAACAAAGAAAAACGATATTGGTTAATATGTGAGGAGGGTAAATGTGGAAACAAAAAAAATGTTGATGGGCCCCTGATGGGCTTATTGATAAAGAGGGATAAAATTATTATGTGATAAGGATATTTGTGTAGACCATCAAAAGTAAGGACAAAAGTTCAATTACCACTTTTTTAAATGGGTTTCGTTTTTTTCTCATAAAGGTTCTGATCTTGAATGGAGAAAAATACATAGGATGGGAGAAATTGGTTGTAAGTTGAAACCTATAGAGGCAATAATCACGTCTTATGGTGATTAAAATTTTTTGTTGACTTGTTAATTATATATATAATAGAACACTTTGCTAAGAAGATAAAAGAAATAATGATTGATTTGATCTAGGATAAAACTTAAACCTACTAAAACAGAGAAGATAAAGTTAAGTTTTGTTCACTTACCTCAATAAGGTTGATCACGTTTTGAAAGGGTTGCATTTAATATTATGTGGGTTGTATTTAGTCACTTCATTTGCAATTTGATACCAAAAAAAGAAATCATATGATGAGAAAAAAAGAAATCATATTTAATGTAATCTGACCTTCTAAGGCTTTTTATATATATGATGAGAAAAAAAGAAGATTTTCATCAACTAGAAATAGACTTACAGACATCATTTGTAAGAGGGGTACATGCTTAAAAAAAAGAAAAGAAAAAAAAGAGGGAGATAATTAACCAGGCTTGATTGGGGTATACCCAATTTTAAAGGGATATTTTTTGTGGGTTTTAGAGGGAGTCCTAATGGGTAAGTTACAAAACTACCCTTACCCATTAATAATTTTAATTACCCTAAATCAGTTTTTATTCTCTTCATTTCATCTTCCTCTCTTCTTCTTCTCCTCCCCACCATACCGACCACCACCACCACCACCATCAAAGATACTCGACGATTAATCTTCATCATTGGATCCGTCGAGGGCTAGTAAGATGAAGAAAACAAATACAAAGCGCAATGAATTCAATCCCGAAATTGCAAAAATAGGTCAACAAAAAGTGAAGAAAAAAACCGTCGAAGAAGGAGAAATCGAAGCCGCCGAAAATAAGAAATGGTGCGATTAAGAAAGTAAGGGCCTACTTAAGCAGAATTGGCAGTTGCGACGCCGGCAAGGTATTTTGTTATCGACCTTGCCGGATTTTCATAGTTAGGGTTTGGACGGCAAGCTATAAGGTTGAAGAACTTGCCGGCTGTATAGTATCTGTAACTGCTACTAGCAGGGCCGGCAGGTTATTCAATGTATACCTTGCCGGCGTCAGTTTTTTTTAATGAAGTCGGCATCTTATTGTTTTTTACCCTGTCGGCTGCTTCTTTTGAATGTTTCCTGATGCCTAGCTAGAATTTTTGAATACGGAAGGGTATTTGTATAAAGCCATGCCGGCGGTTTGTCAGCCGGAAATGTATGTGTAATGGACCCTACCGACCTGTATAGTGAAAATTTCTTGTTTCTATTGTGTACATTTTTGTTGGGAGCCGGAAGGCTATTTTAATGATACAGTGCCGGCTGTGGCTTAGCCGGCACGCATTTTTTAGTGGACCCTTCCGGCCATTTTCTGCCGGATAGGTTATATTTGTCGACCCTGCCGGCCTGTAATGTTTTTTTTTCTGAATTGTTCTTGATCAAGGTGGAGAAGGCAAAGAAGAAAGCTCTGAAAGCTATTAGTCCTCCTTCAAGACCTCCTCGTGTTGGTGGAAAACTCTTGACTTCACAACATCGGGGGGTATTCGTTATCCCGACCGCAAAATACTAGCCGACGATAGTCGGCGTGTTCTTCAACCGAGACAATGCCAGCCGAAACCTGGTCTGTAGCTTATTCAAAGTGGACCCTTCCGGTTGAACATTGGTCGGCAGGTTATTCAAAGTGGGCCTTGTCGGCCAGAGAACGGACGACACCTTATTCAAACCACGACCTTGCCGGCCTTGTGCATTTTCAAAACCAATTTTTTTATATCGAAATCGAACTCATAAGACAGATGAAAGGCTTAATTTACTGAATTCATAATTTCAAAATTTTAATCTAAACTCAATTAATTAGCCTAATCAGAATTTTAGTGTTAATTAACTAAGGGCATATTAGCCATTTAGAAAATACAAGGTTAAGGGGTGGCTTGGCTTTACTTCATAATGACCTGATTTTGTCTTATTGGGTATACCCCAATTAATTTGAGTATACCCCAATCAAGCCTGGATAAGTAATGGTGTCTCTTATTCATATAGTAAGTACTCTTTTTACAGTGTTAAAACGATAAGCACGCAGTACGGGTGTCTTGTGTCCAATATGAGCTTAAAAACACCAAAATACGAGGACACTGCGTGGCCATACGTTTATGTACCTTAGAATTTTTAATACCTTAAGCTATTTATTTGTTAGGGAAAATAAAATGACTATATACACATATATACATATATATAGCTTAGCATGAATCCTATTTTGAGGCATACAAATTGATTATCATACTTAGGTTGGGGTGATAAGGGGTGACTTATGGGTAGTAAATTACTTACATATCCTTGAATACTTTGAATCACAAGATTTTTTTTTATTATTAATTAGAAACCTAATTTAAAATTATAAACTTAATTACCAAAAAATAAATTTTATTTTCCTCATCTTCTCTTTTCAACAGATATTATTCAAGAAATCCCAAATTTTCATCATATTCGATTTATAAAACTTTGATCATCGATTAAACACAAAAATAATTTACACGAAGAATCGTAATCATTCTAATCGTTCTTCTAATTCGCGAACTGAAGAAGAAGAAGAAATCAAATCGAGTAAGGTTATGTACAAAGTATTTCCTACAAACCCATCTCTTATTTTCTAGTGTTTGATTGACATGTTAGGTTTAAATCGAAAAATCCAGGGTGTTATGGCGTTACAGAGTGAAGTTTGACTGAAAATTAAAATGAATTATCAACCGAACTACTCGTTGTTCTCTATTCTGAAGGTGTTGATGACAAGTTCGTCTGATAATTAAACATGAAAATGATAGCCGAACTTCATTCTATTAAAAAACATACTAAGTTCAGTTGTTCAATATGTTATTCGAATAAGCCGAATCTAAATTCATCAGTTATAAAGTGAAGTTCGGATGATAACTTGTCAGCCGAACTTATGTTTTTTGAAAATATACCAAGGTTCGGCTGACAAGTTATCAGCCGAACCTTTGGGTATTCTTCATATACTAAGAACACCCTAGGTTAGGATGATAACTTTTTAGCTGATCCTAGGTATATTTTAAAAAAACACAGGTTTTCGGTTGATAAGTTATCAGCCAAATTGTTCATCTGTTCAGTAGATCTAGGTTGTAAAAATTCAACCTTATAAAATGGACATTAAATCTCGTTTAGAAGTCTACCTCTTTATTAACAAGCCTTAATTACCTATTAGTTTAGCCGATCTCAAAAGCCTAATTTCTTATTCTTCTTCTTTAACAAACCCTACCCTAACTATATATCTCAAAAAAAAAAAAAAATCCCTTTGAAACTAACATTATACATTCATTGACATTAACATTAACTATTAATCATTAATATTAGATTATAATATTATCATTAACACTAATGAAGTAAATGCCTTATTGTCATGATAAAAATATGACGGATATGGGGTTATTGATTTTACCACATAGTGACTCTATTTTCTCTTTAAACTACAAGAAACTTAACCTATTGTAGCAGCCGGTGGTTATGGCATAAACCCCTACTAGTGCCGCGATAACCTATGTAGCAAGAAGTCAATTGCCTCACCCGCTCTTTATTACTGCAGCAAGAGATTACACCATTTTTCCCCACTCTTTTCATATTTTTGCTACAAATTTATGGCAAAAGTTTCATTTTGCAGCAGTAAGTTTTAGCTGCACTTGAGAACTATTCTGACTAAATTTTTTCTTTGAAAACATATATATTGAAGATGTGACAATATATAGTATAGCAATATGTAGATTTTCTTGTAGTGTTACCTTGTATTCCTCAAAAAAATTGAGTATGCCTCCAAATATGATTCCTTAATATAGGTCGGTTATGAAAGTAGTAGTCATTATTTTACCAAACCGTTTTTTGCTTAAAAAGTTCTTAATGTTTTATACTCCTCTGTTTCATGAAAGGTGTGATATTTTCTCTTTTTATTTTGTTCCATGAAAGCGGAGCTATTTCATTTTCGTATGCTATTTTTCCAAACAAATCAATACCAATAACTAGTTTTGTTAAAATTTTCTCTATGAAATATAAAGAATTCGATAATCATGTTTATAACCGTTGTGTAAGGCTTTTAAAAAAAATAACGGTATAATATTTATAAATAACCACCTTTTAGTTAGTAAAATATGTCAATTCAAAATTTTAGCATAAATGGGTAAATAAGGTAAAAATTCTAGAAAATAATTTTCTTTCATGTTTTCCTTAAAATTTGTGTAAACTTAAAATAGCTCACCTTTCATGAATCAGGGAAAGTATCTTCCGCCTCTTAATCTCTCGACCATCTTCAACCCTCTGATTTCAGAGGCACCATCTTTTTTCTTTTTTTCTTTTGATGCACCATCTTCTTCTTTCTCCTTATTTTTATTGTTTCTCCATTATTTTATTTATTTTACTTCTTCTCTAGATTTTTCTTTCCTGTTTATCTTTTTCGTTTTAAATATATCAACAAAATAACATAGCCATGTCATATTGATACAACCATTTATGTCATTGCAACACAACTTTTTTTTTTTAATATAGAAAAGGTAAGGATATATTAAGGAAAAGAGAGTTGTTTATAAGATGTAGAAGACTAGATCCATGGACCTGGAAAATCGAGAGACACTACAGAAAATAGGAAACTATACAGTTAATATTGCCCCCCATTGAAATAAAACTTGGTTCAAATAGTAAGAGCTGAAAGTCTTCGGATTATAAGTCCACATATGAATCATTTGCTAAATAACATTCTTAATCTCCTCCTCAAATTTTGGTATTCTCCCATTTATTCTGGCGTTTCTTTTTTTCAAAAGATTCCCATGCAATAACAAACAGATTGTTTTTTTCCATAAATATTTCCTAATATCACCAAAACCGAAAGAAGACCAGTATTGAAGAAGCATAGATAAAAATTTAGTCATCACCCAGTTTAACCTACTGTTGATGGTGATTTTTAGCTTAGGGTTAAAATCGTAAAACCCTAGTCAAACAGTGACGTCACATGAACTTGAGTAATAATGTCCGAACCAAGCACATTTATTGAACCCTTTAATTTGTCCACGAGAAACTTACCAGGGTACCTTTTTTTAATGCTAATTAGGGTTTCGACAGACCAAAACCCTAATTCTCACACCCTTGTACCAATGGAAAACCATGCCAGCCACACCTACCACGCCAAGGCATGCCAACCATGCTAGCCGCACCCTTGTGGCAATGGCAAACCATGCTAGCCACACCTACCGTGCCAAGGCATGCCAACCATGCTAGCCGCACCCCTGTACCAATGGAAAACCATGCCAGGCACACCTACCGCGCCATACCAAACGCACCTTGCCATGGCCCCATGCCAACCTTGCCACGCCACCATGCTGGCCTTCCTAACGCGGCTACCAAAACGAAGGCGTGCGACGACCAACGGTCGCCCTTCAATCATGGGACAAAATACTAGCCGTCCAAGGTTACTAGACGACACATGTAACCTTTGTCCCACAACCCTAGCTTGGTCAAGATCCTAGCTTGGTCACGCCAAACCCTTTGCCCCACCATGCCAAGACAAACCGCACCCTTCCTTGGCCCTAGCCAAGCTAGCCACGCCATGCGCCCATGGCATAACCTTGGCCCCATCATGCCAAGCCAAACCACACCTAGCCAACCTAGCCGTGCCATGCGCCCATGGCATACCCTTGGATCCACCATGCCAAGCCAAACCGCACCTAGCCAAGCTAGCCACGCCATGCGCCCATGGCATACCCTTGGCCCCACAATGCCAAGCCAAACCGCACCTATGCATGCTAGTCGCACCATGCCAAGCCAAACACACCCTACCTTGGCCCTAGCCACGCTAGCCGCATCATGCTAAGCCGAACCATCCATGCCAAACACTTGGTCCCACCATGCCAAGCCAAACGCACCCTGCCTTGGCCCTATCCATGCTATCCACACCATTCCAAGCCAAACGCACCCTGCCTTGGCCCTCGCCATGCTAGCCGCACCTTTCCAAGCCAAACACACCCTACCTTGGACCTAGCCATGCTAGCCGCATCATGACATGCCAATGGCATGCCAACCTAGCCGTGCCACCATGCTGGCCTTCTCTACACGGTTACCCAAGCGAAGGCGTGCAACAATCAACGGTTTCCCTTTAATCCCAGGAGCAAATCCTATCCATCCAAAGTTACCAAACAACACATGGTAACCTTTGGCCCGAAACCCTAAGTTTGGCCACACCAAACCACGCCAACGGCATGCAAACCTAGTCGTGCCACCATGCTGGTCTTCCCTACACGGATACCCAAGCGAAGGCGTGCGATAATCAACGGTCCCCCTTAAATCCCAGGAGCAAATCCTAAACGTCCAAGGTTACCAGACGACACATTGCAACCTTTGACCTAAAACCCTAGTTTGGTCACGCCAAACCGCGCCAGGGCTTGTCATGCCAACCTAGCCGCGCCACCATGCCATGTCAATAGAATGCCAACCTAGCCGCGCCATCATGATGGTCTTCTCTATGAGGCTATCCACGAATGAAAGCGTGCGACAATCAACGACTACCTTTCCTCTTAAGATGCAAAATCTCAACCCTCAAAGGTCACCAAGCTAGCAAGTCTCCCAAGCTCGACTTTCCAGGAAACAACAATATGCTACATGTTTTCCACAAAAACATTTGAGACATCAACACATATCACAAACGGGGGGATCCTCTTTGGGTATTGGTTTGTCGGTTTATAGCGTGCAGAGTACACTACGCCCGTTATAATGAAGTGTCATAAGGGTTAGGCGGTTAGTAAATACCAATGTTCTGAAAACCGGCCCGGACGTCGACTCGGAAAAGTTACCGGGTCAGGGTCAAATGGTTCAACCAGTGTTTCAACCCGGGTTCACTGGGTCACATATATTATAAGCTTAAGAACCTGCTGTAAGCCTGTAACATGATTAACATCTCTATACTAATTCCATTTCTGTAACAGTTGTTGCATATTGAGCTTAAAATCTTAAAAGTTGAAATATAAAAATATCAATCCAAAATTCAAATAGCATCCAAAATATAAAAATCAAACAATAACTAAACTAGTAACTAGATGAGCAAGGTCGCGCGCCGTAACGCTTAAGATGAATTCTAAGTTTTGTTATTGAGTTTTAACTTCTTAAAACGAGAAAAATCAATGAGGAAAATCGTTTAAATTAAAATGGCTTCCTTCAAAACCGACATCTTGATAACCGACATCATTCAAATCGTGGCGTTCAAACATCCTATCATTTTCCAACTCCATATCATCATTGTCATCAAGATTATTCCATGCGCCAGCAGCATTTCCATTATTCTCATCTGTCAAACACCACAATTATTTAGCAAAATGAACCAAAGTTAAACACAATAGTCATATAATTAACACTAATGTTTCAATCAAGTACCTGCTCTTGCTTGTGGTAAATCATGGTTTCTCCGATTTGCACTTTCAAATATTGGAATTGTTACATCAGTAGCTATAGCTTCAAGATCATCAATATTAATCTGGTCAGGGTCATCGTCTACTACCAAATCCTCCGTCAAATCGATTGCATCAAAATCTATAGGATCATAGAATGTTTTTATGGTCCTATTCCTGGAAGCAAAGGTATATTTAGCTTAATGTGAAGTATGTAAAGTACCTAAGATGACAACCACACTAGTATAATAATGCAAAGTACTTAAGGTGACAATCACACTGGTACATTATGTAAAGTATGTTGCAGAAGTACCTCATCTTTAAACGGAGATTATAATGAACATAAACCAAATCATTTAACCGTTGATGCTCTAGTCTGTTTCTTTTATTGGAATGTATACGTTCAAATACACTCCAATTCCTCTCAAACCCCGACGAACTGCAAGTTTGACTGAGAATTCAAATCGCCAATTTTTGAAGATTTGGAGTAGCACAACCGAAGTTTCTCCACCATTCATCTAAATAAATAACATTCATATATATAATTATGATTGAATCCACATAATAATACAACAAAATGATCATATTAACATTCATGTATTATGAAATTCACCTAGAGTCATTGTTTTCCGTTGATTGATTGCAATATTCCGGCCAAAGTCACTAGTTGCTTCCTGAAAAGTTTGTTTCTCTTTCATGAACTTTTCCTGCAATGTTTGATTATATCCTTCAACATTTTCAATAATGTCTAATACACAAGAATGGATTCTAGGATCCTTAGACATATCCTCACTATATTGGATAGCAGGATTCAACCAATATCCCATGATATGAAAGTTTTTCTTGAAGTGCTTATCCAATCTACTGTTGATAATTTTCATGTACGGTTCATAGTCCCTTTTCTTTTTATTGAACACATTCGACACATCATCCTTTACCTTAATAATGCTATCATAAAAGAAACCCATTGCAGGCTCATCTTCTGAATCCACCATCCTTAACACACGAACAAATGGCTCACTAATCTTGACAACCTTCGAGCAAGTCTTCCAAAATTCAATATTCATCACTATGTCACAAAATTCTTGTCCCTTATCTTCTCTGTAGTATGAAGACTCAACAAATTCAGGACATGTAACAAGTCCTTGCAAATAATGCTTATGAGACATAATGCTCTTTAAAGCAATAAAATTTGTTGCAAAACAGGTAGCAGCAGGGCGAATAATCTCAGTCCAGCTAGGTCGATTACGCAATAAAGATAATACCTTTGAATGATTGTAAATATACTTTGTTACCTTAGCTGATTTGCTGACGACATCTTTAATATGGCCTAGTTCTCCAAAATCCTTCAAGATCAAATTGACTGAGTGTGCAACACATGGTGTCCAATACATATTAGGGAATACTTCTTCTAAAATTTTTCCAGCAAGTGCATAATTGCTAGCATTATCTGTTACCATTTGAACAACATGTTGTTCACCTACAATTTCAACCATTTCTTTAAGAAACTTGAAAAGGTTTTTTCCCGTATTCACCATGTCAGAAGCATCCACTGATTTTAAGAAAACAGTTCCCTTTGGACAATCAACTAAAAAGTTAATTAAACTTCGGTTACTCGTATCTTTCCAACCATCTGCCATAATAGTGCAACCTGTATCTTCCCAAAACCTGCGAAAACTTTCAACAAATAATTGTACTTCTTTAACCATAGATCCTAATAAATTAGTACAAATATCGTCATATGAAGGATCCTTGTATCCTGGACCAAATGCAGCGACTGCATCCAACATAAGCTGGAAATAATGTGAACTAAATGCATTAAATGGAATGCAAGCATCAAAAATCCAAGTAGCAACAACCAAATCTGTTTGTTTCTTTACTTCTTTGCTCGCAAGTGCACTTTTAATTGACGGTTGAGAACCAGGAGTAGTTCGAGGTGCAAAATATCCACCTATTCCAGTGCTTTTCTGGTTACCTACCCATGCGACCCTCTTACTACCTCCATTTATATTTGTTGTTATGGGCACAGAAGGTTGCATATTCATTTGAATTTCTTCAATTTCCTGAACTTCATTATCCTGGTCGTCGTCAGCCTCAACCTCTCTTTGTCGCTTCTTTGTAGATGTCTCTTTTAGTGACTCTAACATTTGATATCGAACATCTGGACTAACTTTTTTACAAGGTGTGATTTCCCCTCTCTGTCCAGCAAGGTGCTTCTTCATCCTATTGATTCCCCCACCCATAATCTTTCTTAGATAAACCAAACATGTTATGGATCTTTTCTTAGTCACTGGATCTTTCTCTTCCCTTGCATACTTCCAAGCAATGTCTATTTTCCCTCTACCTGAAGTTTCAGGCTCAATTGGTGAATCATGCGATGATTGTGTATCAGATGAAGCCATTAAATGTCGATTACTTACTGCAACACAAATCAATTACATGTATAAGTTTAAGAATTAAGTGCTAACAAATAGCTACAAACGTAATTACCAAAATAATCAAAACAAAGATGTTAGTGTCTACTGTCTAGTCAGGCTTGTGTATAAGTAATTAAGTATACAAATTATCTATGAGTACAAAAGCAGTAGCATCAATAATGTATACAACTATACATCTGATGTTAGACTAATCAAAAAGCAGGTTTACATCATTAGATTCCTTAATAAAAAAAACTAATAACAATGAAATTATAAAATAATAATATAAGACAAAAGAGTGATAATCATAGCTAGCTGCATATTACAAACTACTGGTCAGTTTCACAAACTACAATCAAAATTGAGAAAACAAATAGGTTTACTGAAAAAATTAAAACAAATTAACAAAATAGATTACAAGGGGAAATTAAAGTCTAAAATCAAATGATATCATTTCAAAATATACCTTAGAAATCAATTGAATCGAAGTAGCCGACAGATCTTGTTTGCAGTTTGCTACTTTGCTGCTCTTTTAGTTTTAGGTTTTCTTTGAATTGAAAAGAAAAAATGAATTTTTCTTTGGGTAACAAAGCTAATTTCCTTCCCGAATTTCTCAATTTCCTTCCCTAATTTCTCCATCTTAGTTACGAATTAGGGAAGAAAATCTTCCAGTGCCCTTTAGTTTCGCCTAGAATAAGGAAGATTGAGAAAAAACGAAGGAAAGAATATAGAAAAGAATATGCTTTTGCTAGGTTTGTTTAAAGCCTTAGGATTATCGACCCTTTAACTCATACAAGATACGCCGAAACACGGGTCAAAATGGTCGGGTCAGCTGAATCACCTAAACTAAGCCGTTTTTTGTTCAATTTACTGGGTCACTGTTGATACAACCCGGAAAGGTGACTGGGTCACCGAATCACTAGGCCGACCGGCCGGGCCGGGCCGGTTTTCAGAACATTGGTAAATACAGGGAGTTAATGGTGAAACGCTCTTTTATGTGACATCAATTACATGCGTCAACTGTTTTATGGAACATCAATTCCATGCGTTAACGGTTTTATGGAACATCAATTCCATGCGTTAACGTTACCATCTCCTCCCATTTACTCACCCATTTTTTCATTCCTTAATGAAACTAGAGTACGTTACACCTCGACTTGTATAAATAGGTCTCACATATTTCCACCGAACAACAAGTTCATGGAGGAATATACAACACTCAAAAAATACTCGCTAGCTTAACATTTGTTAGCCTTCCCACTTTTCTGATACAAGTCGTAGTAACACAACTACTCTTCCGGGATCAACTATTTTGGTCTCATCACTTTCCTTGCTTCCCTCCCCAAAACCAACCCATTCTCCTTCACTTTGTGACCGAAGCAAGTCTGGAACAACCATTTCTTGGTTTAGGCTGGACTTGTATAAATTGATCTCTCGAATCTAAAGTACTAGCTTGCAGTGCATTGTTTAGGGTTTAAGTTCGTTTCTCACCCGAAATTACCGAAATCAGCAGAAACCATTTTCACCCTCAAAAAATTGGGGACCACAGTGGGAGATTGATATTTCGGTTACGATGTCGATTTTCGACCATCGATTTCGTGCTTCGACCCAGACATCAAGATGGTAGAAGAAGATGATCCACTCCGACTCAGTTACCAGATGACCCGATTATCAGTCATGAAACGACAAGGGATGACTGGGGACTTCCCGCAAGTTAGAAGCAAACGATCCGCCTGAGAACTAACGACTCGGTTATCAGATAACTCAGTAACAACAGGGGACTTTCCATAGTCACGGCGGTGTTTCCCATAAATCTCGGTCTTACACCCAGAAGGTTCACTTTTCATCAGGAGACCTAAAAACCGAGTAAGTCTTACCTAGACAAGATACATGGTTTGTTATTTCAAGTTTTCACGGGAATGATAAAATCGATATCCATGTTACGTTTTACCCCATGTTATCTACCAACCGCATGGTTCCATGGTTTTCCTGGGATGCTTGCCACACTTTCAATCATAACCAAAATAATTCATTCCAAAACAATTCATTCCTAAACGATTCATTCCAAAAGAATAACCCAAAACTATCAATGTAACATTTATCTATCAACCTAAGAAATCCATGAAATCAAAAACCACATACTAGGCGTTTCGTTTTCCTTTCAAAAAAAATAAAAATAAATAAGAAGCTCAAAAGACAGAAATGTATTCAAGGAAAATTTTTCAACAACGGCTTGCTCCTCTTATAAAAGGCCTCCCTTGTGCTCTGGAGGGCCACCCTCTTAAACTTTAGCTGCCTATACAACTTCTTGAATTCCTCTTCCTGCTTCTTCACCATGTCCGCGGAAGGACCTTCGACCGCTTCGACCAGCGAATTTTCGACCATAGAGAAACCTTCAACGAACCAAGGAACATTGAATTCGAAGCCCACGCACACGTCACGATGGAACCTCCAGCTCGAGATTACATCCTCAGAAACCGTATGACCAGTAACTTTGCACATATCGTCAATCGAAGACAAAGCTTCCTCCACCCGCTTGACCAGCGCAAATCGACTAGTAATTTGCTTGGTTGTGGCAATATGTCCGTAGCGTTCCCATATTTTGGTGTACAACACCGCATGTTTAGATGGCACGCTAAAAAACCCAACTAACACGTGACCCGGATAAGGAACCAGGTATGGAGGAACAAAAGTGGCGCATGCGACTGCATCAGTAATTGGCAAAGGATTCCTAACTACAATTGCACCAGCAATCCCTTGAGTATTCTCTACCACTCGAGTCATGGAAAGGTATTCTGGATGATGAACTTTAGTGTCCACGGCACCAGCCGGCATGGTTTCCGCAATTAAAGGTACAGATACGCCTTCACCCTGATGGGTTTCTACTTCAAGGTCATTCCCAGGAACGGTTTCATCCTAGAGTATCAATATTTATGTTTTACTTCAAAAAAAAAAGGAAGAAGAAAGAAAGAAGAAGAACATGGAGAAGACTCACTGATTCGCTTTCAGACTGACTAGAGAAGGATTCAACACCATTATCAGAAGAACTAGCCTCGCCATCGCTAGACTTTGAACTTTCATTCTTCTCGGATTCCCCATCACCATGGATAGGCTCGGCACCGCCACCCTCCGTCTCGAAAAATAATGTTTTCTGACTGCTTGCAATTTTGGCAAAGGCGTTCACGCTACTGAAACCCTGGGAAAGATACAAAGACGCATTATCAGAAAATAAACAAGGATATACATGATATAGCTGAAGTCAAGAGGAAAATCATACCTACCCGCATGTTGGATGAACTAAAAGTCGGTAGAGCTGTGGAATCCGACTGAAAACCACCAACAAAGCTTTTAGATCTTCACTCCTTCACTTAGGGATTATATTCATTCGAGCTAATGGATTTTCTCTTGGGATCCCTCAGCAGTGGATGTTCCACTAAAATCGCAGGAGAATGCTTGCTGCGATGATTCTCTACCACACCGTTCACGAATCCATGGATAGCAAGAAACTCGTCCTTCCAAAATATGTTATATTTGGAGGTTGTTGATGGATTTTGTTCCGAAAGCAGGAAAGGGAGACTTTTACTCGACACGAGAGCACCAGCATCAAGAACAGTTGATAACTGGACTTATGGAACAACCGGCTGACGAACAAGTGGGACCCCTTGGTCAAAACCCATATGCCGAGCCGCTCTATCGATGTTGTAAGAGATTGCTTTGCAAGATCCTCGAAGAAAGATGGCACATGACCGGGCGTGCATCTTCGTATGAACACCATCTCCCCAACACTCAGATCCACTTTATCAGAAGACAAAGACATGATCGGAACAAGAGAAAAGGTACTGATCTGAGTTATAGACACATGCACCGGAGCCCATGGACGAAAATTAACCGCGTACGAATTGTCAAGAAGTCCTACCAGGTTCGAACCAGTCTTTGGGCACCTGTTCGAACAGCGCAGTATCCTAGAACCACCCTAAGACTTGGGAAGTACAACCAACGGTTTCAGGGCATACTTCTCGAAATGCTCCCACATCCATGCCTGGAGAAAGGCGGCATGAACATACAAATCCACTTTCATGTAGCCGTTGGAGGCGCGCATATCTGAAACCAGCTGATCCAAGTGTGCACACAGAGAACCAAGTAATAAACCGCCAATAGGGAGAACGACTCATTTTTCCAATTTTACGGCAAACTTGATAAGTTCATGTCTTATCTCTTTCGTACCTGAGTCGTCGTCAAAAATATCTCTGGATAGCCAAAGAGCCAAGAACGCCGCGACATGAAGTATACTATTCTTCTGGTTAGACTCTAACACGTCATGAAACCACTGAGACACCCACCAATCATATAAGCACTTCGTTTCTTTTTATTTCCGAACGAATCCTCTTGATTTTGCAACCAAAGCGGCGTGCATTTCTTCATAATCTGCAGATAACTTGATGTCGAGACTTCCTAATACAGGAAGGTTCAACAATACGTCCACGCTCTCCAAGGAAATAGTCATTTCATCCCACCTGCATATATCCGTATGAGTATCTGGACACCATCTGGAAATAAAAGCAACCAAGCCTGGAATATCTTTCCTAAATTGAAAAAACTGCGGAAGCCGCGACATCATAGATAATCTGCGCCTTGGTCAAGCTGGCCTTTACACATTACTGGCTCAACATGAATTGCATCCATTTCTCAAGGGGATGCAACCGGTTTATACTGGTCTTAAAGTCAATGGGAGAAGCATGGTACTCTTTTCTCTGAATACAAAACCTAATTACACTACCCGGATGAACCAACCGGACCTCTCCTTTACTTTCTGAATCAGTCAGGAGAATCGACACATGCTTGGGATGATTTTTTCTAATTGTAGCGGATGTTGTGAAGAACTCATAATCTATGCTTGGCATGGAATTACCCACATCCTTCGGTACGGTAGAAACGGTTGACATCCTAACGAAAATTCTCTTACGATGTTTTCACTGCCGAGATAACTACAACGGAACAATACGAGAAGAGATTATTAAACAAAGCGCATGGAAATTATTTTATCAGATGCAAGAGAGCCATCTGGGACACAAACCAATTGGTTTCAAAGTTATTTTGTGCATATGCGAAGAAATAGGGACTGACAGACTCTGAATCATCACTTCATGCATCCGAAAACCCGCGCCCAGACGGATAGGTGCGCCCCACCAAAGGAAATCATACACACGGCCACACCAGAAAGAGAAGGAAACCCTAAAAACTAGTTATTTCATGGGAGGCGAATAACAATCCTCGTGCACACATACTTCGCATAATAATCGAGGCGGCCAACATCACTACAACATTCACACCTAAAATTTATTACAAATTCAAGCAAAGCATACCTACGGCTAGTGTTCACGCTAACAATATTTCTAAAAGTTCATGAAAAAGTACGCCTGTAACTAGGGTTTGCACCAACACAAGAAAGCAAGTTAAATAGGAAGTATTGGGAAACATACCTAGTCCGCTCGTCCGCTTCACTGCTACCACACAACCAGAGCAAATAAACATAAAAAAAATAATAAAGGCGTGGATTAAAGGGAGAGGCCGCCCCCTTTTATAAACATGATACTTGGGAGTTTGAATAAGGAAATGACTTCCTATTTGAGCCAAGTAAGGAAAATAGGCAACTGGGCCCATGGAAACAAATCACCAAGCCGTCCGTGCACGCCTCGCCTCACCATGTCCGCACCACGCCAATCTACCCATTACATTTCCATGGCCCCATCATGTCGAGCCGTTCGTGCACACCTCTCTTCACCATGGCCGCGCCACACTAAGCTGCATGTTCCATTTCAATGGCCCCATCATGCCGATCTGTCTGTGCATGCCTCGCCTCACCATGGCCGAGCCACGCCAAGCTGCCCGTTCCATTTCCATGGCCCCGCATGCCAACCCGTCCACGCGTGTTATGCCTCTCCAAGCCGTTCGCGCCGTGAACTCACCAATACCAACCAATTTGCCAAGCCAGCGTCATGATGTTCCCTAACCCAGCCAAGATGATGAGTAGCCATACTACGTCGATGATTCTCACCTCACCACTTTACAGTCTACGCAGTAAATAAAAAAAAAAAAGGCAAGGATACCCAATGAGGGATCACAAACTCTCCTTAACCCTCGAAAAAGGTTAGACGGTTCTTCATGATAATCTTGCATGATTTACGTTTTGATTCTGTCCTCGTCTGTCAAAATCATATGCTTAATGGCCTCAATCAAAGTTTTCATTGTTGAATCAGGCAGGTTGGTCAAGGGTTTTTGTTGCGATTTAAAGGAGCTTTGTATTCTTCGCTTCTTCAACATTGGCAGTAAGGCTAGGAAGGCTCCTAAAATTTTATAAGTTAAATGCCAGCGTCCTCTATATGGTTGGACCAAAATTAATTCAGACGGTTGCTCCCTTGGTAATCCTGGGAGTTCAGGTTGTGGTGTTGTGCTGCGTGATCATAATGGGTTGGTTAATGGTTGTTTTTCTGCCCCTTTAGGCTGTGATAATTAAGTGAATGCATAATTTTGGGGAGCAATTCATGCCTTTCATATCGCTATGGAGTATAAATTAACTCGCATCTGGTTTGAATGTGATTCGATGAATATAATTCTAGCTATTTCGGATAAATCTCTGGTTCCCTGGAGAATATTGGTTCACTGGGAAAATTTCCTGAATTATTTTTCAACGACTCAGTTTCGGTTCTCGCACATATTTCGTGAAGGCAATCGATGTGCAGATATCCTAGCTAAGTGGGGTGCAGGTGCTGTGGTTTCTCATTATTGGGTGAACCCACCTTCTTTCATTCATTGTGTAATAGGGAGTGATAGAAATGTTTTTCCCAATTTTCGTTTTCGTTAGTGTTTTCTTTGGGAGGTCAGGTTGTTTTTCCCCCCTCCGTTCTTTGTTCTTTTTCTTTTTCTTTGATCAATGAATGCCTTCCGGGGCTCTTTTGGAAAAAACAAATATGCTTAATGTTGATGGTGGTTTTTAGCTTAGGGTTAAAATCGTAAAACCCTAGTCAGACAGTGACGTCACAGGAACTTGAGTAATAATGTCCGAACCAAGCACATTTATTGAACCCATTAATTTGTCCGCGAGAAAATTACTAGGGTACCTTTTTTTAATGCTAATTAGGGTTTCGACAGGCCAAAACCCTAATTCTCACACCCTTGTGCCAATGGAAAACCATGCTAGCCACACCTACCGCGAAAAAGCATGCCAACCATGCTAGCCGCACCCTTGTGCCAATGGCAAACCATGCCATCCATACCTACCACGCCAAGGCATGCCAACCATGCTAGATGAACCCATGTGCCAATGGAAAACCATGCCATCCACACCTACCGCGCCATGACAAACGCATCTTGTCATGGCCCATGCCAACCTAGACGCGCCACCATGATGGCCTTCCTTACGCGGCTACCAAAACAAAGGCGTGCGACGATCAACGGTCGCCCTTAAATCACGGGAGAAAATCTTAGCCGTTCAAGGTTACCAGACGACATATGTAACCTTTGGCCTAAAACCTTAGCTTGGTCACGCCAAACCCTTGGCCCCACCATGCCACACCAAACCACACCCTTCCTTGGCCCTAGCCAATCTAGCCACGCCATGCGCCCATGGCATACCCTTGGCCCCATCAATCTAAGCCAAACCGCACCTAGCCAAGATAGACGTGCCATGCTCCCATGGCATACCCGTGGCCCCACCATGCCAATCCAAAATGCACCTAGCCAAGCTATCCACACCATGCGCCCACAGCATACCCTTGGCCCCACCATGCCAAGCCAAACCGCACCTATCCAAGCTAGCCGCGCCATGCGCCCATGGCATACACTTGGCCCCATCATGCCAAGCCAAATCGTACCTATCCATGCTAGTTGCACCATGAACGTACCCTGCCTTGGACCTAGCCACACTAGCCTCACCATGCCAAGCCGAACCGACCATTCCAAACCCTTTTCGCCACCATGTCAAGCCAAACGCACCCTTCCTTGACCCTAGCCACGCTAGCCGCACCATGCCAAGCCGAACCGACCATGCCAAACCCTGGGCCCCACCATTCCAAGCCAAACGCACCCTTCCTTGACCCCTAGCCATGCTAGCCACACCATGCCAAGCCCAACGCACCCTTCCTTTGCCCTAGCCATGCTAGCCGCACCATGCCACGCCAATGGCATGCCAACCTAGACGCGCCACCATGCTGGCCTTCCCTACAAGGCTACCCAAGCGAAGGCCTGCAATAATCAACAGTTTCCCTTCAATCCCAGGAGCAAATCCTAGCCATCCAAGGTTACCAGACAAAACATGGTAACCTTTGTCTTGAAAACCCTAAGTTTGGTCACTCCAAACCAAGACAACGGCATGCCAACCTAGCCGCACCATGCTGTCCTTCCCTACACGGCTACCCAAGCAAAGGCGTGCGATAATCAATGGTCCCCCTTCAATCCCAGGAGAAAATCCTAGTCGTCCAAGGTTACCAGATGACACATGATAACCTTTGACCTAAAACCCTAGATTGGTCGCGCCAAACTGCGCTAGCTCTTGCCATGCTAATAACATGCCAACCTATCCGCACCATGCCATGCCAATGGCATGCCAACCTATCCGCACCACCATACTGGCTTTCCCTATGCGGCCATCAACGAACGAAAGCGTGCGACAATAAACGGCTACCTTTCCTCTTAAGATGCAAAATCTCGACCTTCAAAGGTCACCAAGATAGAAAGTCTCCTAATCTCGACTTTCCATGCAACAACAATACCCTACATGTTTTCCACAAAAATATTCGAGACATCAATAAATATCACAAACTGGGGATCCTCTTTGGGTATTGGTTTGGCGGTTTACAGCGTGCGGCGTACACTATGCCCGTCACAAGGAAGTGTCATAAAGGTGAGGCGGTTAGTAAATACATGGAGTTAATGGTGAAACGCTCTTTTATGGGACATCAATTCCATGCGTTAACGGTTTTATGGAACATTAATTCCATGCGTTAACGGTTTTATGGAACATCAATTCCATGCGTTAACGTTACACCTCCTCCCATTTACTCACCCACTTTTCCATTCCTTAATGATACCAGAGTACGTTACACCTCGACTTGTATAAATAGGTCTCACCTATTTCCACCGAACAACAAGTTCATGGAGGAATATACAACACTCATAAAATACTCGCTAGCTTACCATTTGTTAGCCTTCCCACTTTTCTGATACAAGTCGTAGTAACACAACTACTCTTCCAGGATCAATTATTCTGGTCTCATCACTTTCCTTGCTTCCCTCCCCAAAACCAACACATTCTCCTTCACTTTGTGACCGAACCAAGTCTGGAACGACCATTTCTTGGTTTAGGCCGGACTTGTACAGATTGATCTATCGAATCTAAAGTACTCCCTTGCAGTACATTTTTTAGGGTTTAAATTCGTTTCTCACCCGCACACCCGAAATTACAGAAATCAGCAGAAACCATTTTCACCCTCAAACACCTACACGATTTAATAAAATAACCTCAAATTTATGTCATCTATGTACAATGAGTAAAGAGATGTTGCAGAGTTTCCGGTTCACGGTATGCATAGAAGACAAATATCTCTTGCAAACTACACCCCTCTATGCTCTAGCATGACTCTAATAGGAATAAAATTGTGCAAACCAGCCCCACACAAAAAAAGATAACCTTTGGAGGAATATGTTTCACCTCCAACAATCCTGCAAACTCCTAAATCATCATCTAAATAATCTTCCTCACCATCATGCAAAACTATCGAATTCAGACCATTCCTTATCTATTCTCTCAGCAGGGAAAAGAAAAAAGTCTAACATTACCCGTCACTTCTTCCGCATACAATGCTTTTGAAGCTTATCATAAACAGTCCAGGATATTTACTCTTTAAGGTGAATTTTTATAACACAACTTTTTAATAGGACATAAAGTGTTTTTTTTTTTGGCTTCTCTTAAATATAGCCCATGTTTTTATTAACCATAACCCATTTGACTTTGGTCAGTATATTTTGAACTTTTTCACTTCATATCCATAGCCCATGAACTAGGTAGGCGAGTCACCGAGTCATTGAGTTAGTAAGATAATTAGTTCAGAAATCAATACCTAGGTAACCCAGAAAGATCGTTTTATGAATCCATGATGAACCATGAACTCGTATCAAATTCAAATTCGACTTCGGAATCGTTGATTATTTTACTATGAATTTCCAAAGATAGCCCAACAGTTGCACTTCGTTGACATTACATATGATTCTCGGGGATACTAGAACGATGATTAACTAGTCATGAATAAATCAATACCCTACTAAACATTGGTAAGTCAATTACTGCCGCCATTTTTTGTTCTTTTACCACTTCAGAGTTGTTTTCAAAGATCGACGTGAATTATTCTTGAATTCAGAGTCCATGCATAATGCATTCACAGCAAAAAAGTATGTCATCCAAGAATCATTTATTAATGAATCAAAAGAAAGAGGCATTGGTCTTGTTAATATAGATACCTAATTAAGGTCCATTCGATTGTATTTTACAAAACTATCGCCTAAGAATTGGATTACTTAATTAAGACGGTATAGAGTGACTATCACCCACGAATCATCTCTCTAATTATTTCAAGTCATTGTCTTATTTAACCAAAAACCGCGTTGTCACTGACTGGATATAGAGTGGATCTGATGTAGATCTAGAAAATCTGATAATATATTCAAAGTTGGCATTGAATTGTGGTTTTACAATAAACTCTTGTCAATTACTATCTTGGTTATCTACTCCTTCCGTTACTAAATAATAGGCTGGTTTTTTATAAATAGATATTTCTAAAAAAAAAATATTTTGGTTTCTGCTACTATAGTTTTCTGGAACCATTTTTCTCTTAACTTTTTTTGCTGAAAGTGTTATGTGACCATTTCATTTATTGCTTATATTGATAAGTGTTATGAGGACCACTTTCAATGATTAATCTATTTAATTCCAAAAAAATTTCTCTAAAAACAAAATCAGCTTATTAATTAGGAACGGATGGAGTACTAGCTAGCGAGGTTGGACTTTTGGCAGTTTGGAGAAATACAACTAACCAAAGAACGTGCAAGTGGCAACACAAAAATCAGACGAGACGAATTGTCTGGATATAAATAAAAGTTTAAGAACACTAGAACTGATCAATTTGGCAAAAGTCCATTGGCCAAAAAGTTCCATTTTCTAGAATTTACCTGTAGCTCAGTGTATGCTTGTCTAGTATTTTTTTTTTTTTTTGGAAAATCACATTTCAATTCATTCAAACCAAAATAGTGATTACATGATTGCTTACAAGATTATCAAAAACACCAAAATACAAGATAATCAAAACCCAAATACAAATGATGACACCAATTGCAAATACATCGCGAAGAGAAAGAGCCATGCACCGCAAAGATATCCAATTTTTGTACCAGTAGTATTGACGAAAGATGGTGTGAACCGGAATCAACTCCGACCATTTGAAATAATTATCTTCTTCTTCAATAAGAGATGCTCCAAATAAAATGGAGTAATTTGCCCAAAATCTTGTAGATCCAAACGAATCCGGATGCCCTAAATCCCTCTTGTTGAAGATGAATCCAAAGCGAATCCGAGCAGAATTATTGATGTTCTTGATGAATCGAGAATAGCAAGCCAAGAAACACCATGGAGATTTGAGAGAATCGCTATTAGAGCGAACAGAAAATCGTCCCAAAGACGAAGATAATATCGCCCAAATAGCGAAGAAATGTGTCCATAGACACCAAAAATAACAAAAACAAAACCTAAAACTACAAATTACTCTACTTTTATTCATAAAAAACAGAAAATTCTTGCCCAGATCTAGCCCAAAAGGACTAAATTTGAGCAAGAAGATAAAGAAGCTCTAGAGTTTTTTTTTTCTCTTTTTTTTTTCTCTTCGTATGCTTCTCTAGTAGAATTGTTGAATTAGCAACTTGGGTTTTCCTTATTATTTTATTCCATAACGAGTGTATATTTCACATATTTTTCTGATTGGTTGATTATTTAACTAATGGTCCCATTACTCTTCATGTTTAGAATCACGACCCTGATTACATATCTCTATAAATAAAATCAATGGTTAAGATTAAAATATTATGTGCACACTTATTAAGGAGTGCAATTCGCACTCCACACCTATGGTCTTGATATTTTTAGGAGAATAAGAATTGGTTGTTTTTTTGTGTGTGTTTAGGCGCCGTCAGAGTGTACCTGCGAATATAACACTTTCCAAAAGGTGAACAAATATGGACCCTATCATAGATATCGACCCTTTAGCAGGGTCACATGGGCAGTGCGTTATTTGGTCCTTACGTTTGGTTGCGTGTCGAATCCTGATGCAATCAACTTCAATTCCATGTTTTTCAGCATTTTATTGTTGAGTTGTGCTAGACACACAACCATTTTTCACTTCGTTTTCCACCAAGATGGATCCAACGGATAGCACCTTGCGTTCGTTGCATCGGGATAGGATGGAACAAAAGTGGGCCCCATCGATTGTCTCTCCCGGTGTAAACTTCGGTGATAAGTGGAAGTGAGTTTAGACTTTTCGTTTATTGTTATATAATTCGGAAAATAGTTTATTTGTCCAAATATTTTTTAAAACATGGTTTTAATAGACGAGTAAAAAGTTTTATGGGTGAAATTGTTATAAAAAAATAGGAATGATGAAACTGGATTCATCCTGGCTTAAACTTAAAAAATAGCGAGGATGAAACCAGATGCATCCTGATGTAAATTAAAAATAAGAAAAAGTATTTGAAAATGGATAAGATAAAATTGGTTACATCCTGACTATTTTTATATTTTTTCCATTTAAACAGTATCCAAATCTAGATATCTTTTTCAACTAGGAATTGTTGATTTTGGTCTTTTTAACCAATTTTTGTTTATAATTCAACATTTGTGCAACTGGGAAATCTGTTCAAGATTTTGTCAGATTGGACAAGACAAACCGCTCGACATTGTGTATCTAAACTGTACAAGGTGAGTTCAAATTGGCCAACAATACACTTTCGTAAAGGACGACGACGACTTCTTGCCTTCCCATGTGCACCACCTCAACGTTGGTTCTGATGTAATTTGCATAATAGTATCTTTATTTATTTTTAATTGTTTAAATTGTTCTTTGTGTGTGTGAATTTGGGACTCTAATTTCAAAGAAAGGAGGAGGAAGAATCGGAAACGTTAGGCTTACAGAAAAATAGCTACCAAAAGTCTCATCGACAAATACATATGCTAATTTAATTGGGGCCCTGATTTTTAATTAGGGCCCCTGCACTGCGTGACAAAAAAGGGTCATGAAATAGCAATTTTGGATTATCCCTTATCCCATATTTTTTGAAATGCCTTAAATACCCCTAAGTGATTAGTGTTAATTAAATTTAATTAGTTAATTAATTTGTTAAGTAATAAGGTTAGATTATAATCATTTTTTTGGTAACTTTTTGGATTAAAGAAAAAAATGTGTTTTGGTGTTGTGGGTAGGGAGAAGTAGAGTTTTTTGGTGAAAAATTTAGGTTATTTGAAATGAATGATTCTAGTGTAGGAAATGATGCTGGTGAAGCTTCTAATTACAACCATGATTGTGTTGATGGTGAGATTGTGTCAACTAATCCTATGGATTGGATGTTTGATGAAGAAATGTTAATAGATGAAGCCATGAATAATGATGGAAATGAAGATCCCATTGGTGGAAATGAAGCAACCAACCCTCAAAATGAGGAACCCCGAGCTGAAAACAATCAGGAAAACATCTTATACCCTTTGATTTGTCTGTTTGTTTCTCCAAGTGGTCGAATCATCCACACCATGGAACAATTCAGTGTAAGGGTCGTCATAGTCGGGGGTGTATACCCAAACGACTCTCGTATGTCGTCACTTTACTGACACTACCAATAACGATTTTTCATAGAGTATACATGCAGAATTAGGGTCGTTAGGGTATAAAAGCATAATGGTAACGACCCTAATAGGGTCGTTAGGGTATAAAAGCATAATATTAACGACCCTAATTCTGCTACTAAATTTTTTTTCCCTGGATTATGAAAAATCGTTAGGGTAGTGTGATACAGATTGACGACCCTATCAATATTTTGGACAGTGTGTATTTTCTTAGCAGAATTAGGGTCGTCAGTAGATTCAGTTACATAGGTAACGACCCAAATCTAAGGAAAAAAAATATAGTAGCAGAATTAGGGTCGTTCTCTAGAACATCATACAGATTAACGATTTTTCATAGAGTATACATGCAGAATTAGGGTCGTTAGGGTATAAAATCATAATAGTAACGACCCTAATAGGGTCGTTAGGGTATAACATCATAATAGTAACGACCCTAATTTTGCTACTACAAAAAAACCGGTTCGAGAACTAAATTTCACAATCAAAACTCAAGAAAAAAATCAAAACATAAGTGGGTTTTTCTAACTATTTTTGTTTAATTAATTAATTCCTTCGGTAAATTAAACATAAATTTACACAGTTTTTCTAATCGACGATTTTTTTTTTTTTTGTTGTTGTTGTCATTAATGGAAGAGAAGGAGAGAACTCGGGTGGGAGAGGAAGGGAGGGGTGGAGAGTTTTCTGATTTTGGTTATAGAAAATGAATTGGGGGCCTTAATTATGTTTAGGGTTAATAGGTTTTTAAGTAGTAAGGGTAAAATAGTATTTGCACCACCTTTTGGATCCCCCTTATAATTTATGGTGTGTGTATAAATTGTTCAGGCCCCTAATTAAAAATCAGGGCCCCCAATTAAACTAGGATACATATACCCTGGCCCATTTTACATCTATCTAATCTCAATGCTAGAATCTTTAAATAATTGCCACATGATTTCCTCTCGAGAATATTTGCGGGACAAAAAATCGGTGAGTCTAGCACTTCTCGAGGAGGAATAGATGAGGGAGTTATGTGGTCATCAAAGAAGTGTTATCACCAATGTGGTCGATGTTCGCCGTAAGGCGGCGAGAAAATCACCTATATCGATCAAGCTTATATCGGTATTTCGTCCTCTGAGTCAAAGGGTTAATAGTTATTTGAACGGAAAACCCAACTTAGAATAAAATAATAAGATTTATATTTTTTTGAATCTTTTATAATTTCATGTATTTATTATAAAAATCCAAAAGAAAACTATTATATTAATTTCATATATTTATGACTGAAATAAAAAAAAATCAATTCAATATATTTATGGAATAAAATAATAAGATTTATATTTTTGAATCTTATATAAGGAAAAAATAAATCTAGAAATGACTATATTAAGTTTTAGTATTAATAATAAACATCTAGAAAATCCAGTCATATTTATGCATTAAAAACTGACAACATCTAAAAATTATTATGTTAATTGATATTTTAAATTTATATTTATGTTTCGAGTATCTAAAAAAATCTATTTATTTACCTGGACACAATCTTACAAGTTCTATGAATATAGCTAATTTACTAATATAAATAAACTTTTAACTGATTTATGTGTATCTTAAATTTGGGGGTTTTGCTTAATTAGGTCAAAATAAGTAATTATGTTATGAATATGATGAGTAGTAACTTGTTCTAGGATTTGATTAATCTAAAAATAAATTTGGGGACTCTAACATTTGAAGATGACCAATTAGGTCAAAATGAATTTGGGGACTCTAACATTTACATTTGAAGATGATGTGGTTTAAGGTAATGAATTTGATCTTCCATTAGAATTTATTCTATCTATTGTTTTCATTTTTTGTTTTTGTTTCTTAGTTCCATACATTTTTTATAATCTTTATCTCATTCAGGGAGTAGAAAAAGGGTAATGTTGATGAGGAATGCTTTTACCATTTGCAGCTGTTGTTACTGCGGCAATGTTAGTGATGGCAATAAGAGATAATCATGTGCTGTTTTGAACATTGAAATGAAAGACATAGTTGTCATGCAAAAGTAAGAAAGTTGAATGAGCACAAATGTTAGTGAAACTCCCACAGATCATGCTAAATTTGTGAAGTTAGTAGGTTAAATGTAGCTTAAACACTTTCTGGTACCAAATCACAGCTCGGTATCATCGTATTATTCACTCACTGATCTAATTATAAACATTACAAGAATGTAATTCAATATTTGATGTATCACAAAACCTATTCATGTTGCAATATTTCCCAAGTCATTCATAGCTCTACAGATTTGAGATATACTGAATCATTTCCTAGTTTCATCTATAATGGATTGTCGCTGAATTTGAAGTTCACTACGATTTGATATGTATGATCTGGTGGATTAAACTTATTACCATTGGGTTGTAGCTAACCCTCCCTCTTTTTTCTCTATTCTTATTCTTCATAGTCGGTAACAAAAAGTAGTTGATCTGGTGGACTAAACTTCTCGGTTTTGTGGACTAAATGTCTGGGCTTGGTGGACTAAAATAGATATCATGGTGAAATTAGAGTGATTTTTTTTTGACTTGTACTTACTATGGATATGAAAATAGTTGTGATGATATGTAAATCATTCTCTACTATAAATGCTTCTATTTTAATGCAGTTTCTTCTAAATTGTGGGTCCTGATTTGTGTATGCACTATTTTGCAAATGTATCAACATCGTGTAACTACTCCAAGTAAGGAATGGATGACTTCACCCAAGGGTTAACCTCGATGGATTAAAGGTGGTCAATCTTTCATCTAATTTACAGTAGAGAGTCTTGGTGAAGGTATCAAATAATTTCGATGTCCTTGCATGAAATGTACGAATTTGGTAGTTTACCAAAATCTCTAGATGATGTACATGGGGATATCCTTGATCATGGGTTCGATGTGTCACACTGAACATGGATCAATCATGGAGAGCAAGCTTGGGTGAATAATGTTAATGCTCCCACCTTACCTGCAAATAATGTTATGAATATTGCTGCTGCATCTCATTCGAAAATAAATGATTTGTTCAATGAGGCGCATCGAGGTGTACTTGGTATTGATACCCCTGAAGAAATCCTTAATGATCATGATCACCTGCCGACTGCAGCTATTGAAGATTGTTTTGGTGGTAATGTTCAAGATAAGGCTACTGTCTATTTCAAGAAGAGGTTGAAGGATGCAGTGCAACCCTTATTTCCAGGTTGTGGTGATGAACATATAAAACTCTCAGCAACAGTTGAGTTGTTAAGTATGCAAGCAAGGTATCAATGTTTCGATGTTTTCATGACTGAGTTATTGGGATATATGAAAACTATTCTACTAGCTAAGAACATGTTACCATCTACTTGTAGTAAAGCCAAGCAGATGATCAAGCCATTTCAGTTGTCGGTGCAAATTATTCATGCTTGTATTAACAATTATATTCTCTATCGCAAGGAATATGCCAATGATGATAAGTATCCTAAATGTGGTGAAAGTATATGGGAAAAACCACCAGAAGGGTGTATTCCAACTGCTAGAAAGGTTCCGATGAAGAGACTAAGGTATTTTCCGATCACGGAAAGGTTGCAACGGATGTATGACACCCAGTGGATTGCGGAGTTGATGACATGGTATGCTAAGGTTCAAGAAAGTGCTACACACATGAGATATCTGGTGGATTCTACATAGTGGAAGGAGATTGATAAGAAGTGGCCAGAGTTTGCTTCAGAAAAAAGAAATGTTCGTCTAGGATTAGCAACAGATGGTTTTAATCCTTTTGGAATTATGAGGACGTACATTACTTGGCCTGTTATGCTTGTTTTTTACAACCTTCCACCATCTAAATACATAGCAAAGGATTTCATAATGTTAACCCTGCTGATTCCTGGTCCACTTGGTCCCAACCATAACATTGATGTTTATTTGCAGCCACTGATCGACGAGTTAAATGAGTTATCGTCTCTCGGAACGGTAACCTACGATGCACATATGAAGACTGACTTTACAAAGAGAGCAATGTTGTTGTGGTGTATACATGACTTTCCCGCGTATGCCCATGTTTCTGGTTTGCGAACTTCTGGAAGATATGGTTGTCTTGTATGAGGAGAAAATGCAGAGGCATTTTGGCTAAAATGCGGTTCCAAATTTGATTATATGGGTCATAGAAGGTTTCTAAGATATCGGTTTCACCCTTATATAAAGAAAACATCCCAATTCAACGGATCAGGGGATTTAAGGGTTGCACCAAGACTTTTGAGTGGCTCTGAATTATTAAACAAGAGAGCAACTGCAGATAAAAAATTCAGGAAGTTGGTGAAGCGGCCTGCCATTGATTCTCTTTAGTCAAAGAGGTCAATCTTTTTTCGTCTCCCATATTGGAAGGTAAATTTAGCATCACCTGTTATATCTTGCAGTTACTTTAATTTAATATATTTTGTTGTTTGATATTCTTTTCTAAATTATTCTTATTAGTTTTTACAAAAATCCGGTACAATGTGGATGTCATTCAAGTAGAAAATAATTTTGCAGAGAATCTGTTTGGAACTTTTATGTGTCATAAGGATAAGTCCAAGGATGGGGCTCCAACGTGTAGAGATTTAAAAATGCTAAACTTAAAGCCTACCTTGTGGTTGATGGAAAGGAATAGAAGAGAGATACTCCCTCATGTACCTCATTGGATGTCTAAGAAATAAAGGGAACTTATTGGTAAAACTTTTAGCACACTTAAAGTTCCAATTGGTTATAGCGGGAATTGGAAAAAAAAAGCATGCTTGAAAGGTCTAAAGTCGCACGACTATCACATCCTTATGCAGGTTCTAATGCCTATTTTTTAATGCATTGTTTCAAAAAACATAATCCTTTGCGTGTGGCAGTTAGACGCGTGTCTTTGTTTTTCAAAGTCCTCACCTCTAAGGTTATTGATCATGCTGAACTTCGTGTAATGGATGATCGTATCGTGGAGTCGTTGTGCGTGTTCGAAGTGTACTTCCCTCTTGCATTTTTTGTTAGTATGACTCATGTTGTTGTATACTTGGCAGAAGAGGCACATCAATTGGGGCATGTTCAATTTAGGTGGATGTAACCTTTAGAGAGGTACAATCCTTTAGTCACTTGTATTCTTTTGGTTTATTCTTTTATGAACTCAGAAAAAATTACAAATACTTGTTTACCAGTTGAATGTGCAGGATGATGAGAATCTACAAGGTTCTTGGTCGCAACAAATATTATATAGAAGGCTCTATTACAAAACAGTATGGGGTCAATGAAGGAGCTCGCCATTGTGCCGAGATCCTTCCCGATGCGAAACGAAAGTCTTTTAAGTGTCGTCGAAAGATAGAGAATCCCTGAGATGCTTATGAAGGTCATCCAGTTGGTTCGCAAGGAAAACCATGTTGATTAACCAACTTACAGCATGAACAAGTTCGTTTGTGGATATTGTGACACTCAGATGAAAATACTGAATGGAAAGCGTAAGTAAAACCTAAGTTTATTTGTCTTTCAATCATTTCATTACACTTTAAAAAGTAACCTTCTAACTTTCGCTTTTTTCCTTTTCTTTATTTTTTATGTGACAGGAAATACGCTATATATGTTCGTAACTTGAACCAAACTAGTACGGGAAGGATGAAGTGTTGGGACTACATTCCGTGGATACAAGAACAACTTAAAGGAAATTCCATGACAGATTTCCGTAGGATGGAAATTGGTCCTTCCTTCTCGGAAGTTTCGTATAACGCATACTTTGTTAATGGATATATTTTCTATATAACTGATGCAGAAAAAGATTTTATTACACAAAATAGTGGAGTTGCCATGGATGCTTGTACCAATTTCAGAGAAATTTCCAGGGATACTAACCTTGTCGATGATGATACTACATACTACGACATTCTGCAAGATATATTTGAAGTGGACTATGGAGTTTTCACAGAAGTTGTTTTTAACTGTAATTGGATGCGAATGGAAGAAAAAGTAATGGGATCATATGTGGATCGATATACAAACCCGAAGTTTGTCAACTTCAAAAGGTTTATGAAGTGCTCAAGAGAATCCGTCGAGCCATTCATCCATGCTTCTCAATCTAGACAAGTTTTTTACTGCCAAGATGTGACAAGGAAGCATTGGAATTTGGTTTTGGAATCTCCAATAAGATCACACCCCAATAAGAACGCTTATTAAGATCCATTTATCTTTACTGGAGTTGCGAATGAAGCTTCATCAATTTTTACAACTATTGGAGATTATGAGTATTGAAATGGAGATGATCAGACCAATGATGAGTATTGGGATCAATATGTCGAGGTAAAAACTATTATTCAGTTCCCTGTTTAGTTTTTTTTTTTACCATTTTTATGTACATGGAGATTTGAACGATGATTCAACTCTTGATGTTGGCAGGAAACTACCTGAATGTGGATTGTGGCATATATGCAATCATAATTTTTTTTAGAGGTTTGTATCTTTATTAATCTTCTTACCTTGGTACACACATCCTTTATAAATGAGTAACTATAATTCGATATACATGAATAACTTGATTGTATTAAAAAAACGATATATATCATTCACAACATGGTGTTTTAGATCTTGATAGGGTTGGAAAGATTGTTCTTATGTTAGGCATATTATCTAGTAAAGATAATAGATATTATCTAGCAATTACATATTTAGAAATGGCTATGAATCTATATCCTGAAATAATAATTTCCATTGCTCTCCCTAAAATAAGATATCATCATAAAGTGCAAAATCAAACTCATTGTCTCATTATCATGTACACAGTTACACCGACAAATAGAACCCTAACCTTGCTCTTAGTTCAATACAAGGGACTTGCTATTACAATTTTTCTATCTCATTATATTGCTGCTTCCGCTTGCTTGTCTTCGTAAAACTCGATGAATATATTGACATATCTTACTTCCTGTCAAAAGGGTTATAATGTTTAATATGGCACATGCTTGTATTGCATCCTCTCATATATTAGTTTGTTCATCTGTCATATTTATTGTGAAGATGAAACCAAACATGCTAACAATATATGCTTAACTGATATATGAGGAATTTGTGATATGATTAATTACTAATCTTCACAACTTTGCACTTTTTATTCTCCTTGAGTTTTTCTTTGATTGTTTCTTGTGTTTCTGGTATCAGTTCTATAATGATTCAATGGTTTCCATGGATGAATTTTGTTTTAGCTTATGCTTTGTTTCCTTTTCTGGTTGAGACTATAATAAGGTTATTCCCATTTAAAGCCATGCATTGATTCAACAAATAGGTTTCTTTGTTTGCTCATGCTTTTCTCATTCAGTGCGCTAATAGCAACTGGCTTATCAGTAGGAAGAACGAAACTTTTGGGTTTGTTTGGTTATTCATCTTGGGGTCTGCAATCTTACCTGCAATACCTCTTACTGTTATTACATTAGGATTCCCTATATAACCCATTCAGTATCTTGTTTTTATAAGCATTTTCTTGAGTATTGTGACCTCTCCCCAGATTAATCAGCTGATGGCTTTTGTTGTGCATGTACACCCACATTATGAAGTAGGAATAAGTTCTTCAGCATAACCGGAGTTTACATTTTGCTGTTTAATCAATAGTTTTTAGTTCATCGTTTTGTAACCGAATCCTAGAACTTAGTTATTTTTCTTGTAAGGTTACACTGGTCAGAACTCCATATTTTAATCCTTTTTGTATAATTTGAAACCAATGAATCAATGAATGCTAAATTGAATGATTATTTGTGTGCAAGTTTGATTTGAATTTGGTTTCATTTGAGCTTCATCTGATTCTCATTTGAATTCTAATTTGAGTTTCATTTGATTATCATTTGAATTCTAATTTGGTTTTCATATGAGTCTCATTTGAATTCTAATTTGTTTTTCATTTGAGTCTCATTTGAGTTTCATTTGTGTTTGATTTCAGATTTAGTCAGATTCAGTCAGGCCAGACAGCCAATCTGAATCTATTTTTTTATATTAATATTTATATCAATGACTGACTGAAGTCAGTCATAAATTATTGACTGTTAAAATAGGTCGTTGATAAAAGATTTTCAACGACCTGTAGAGACACGTCATAGTTGAAAAAGATTCTCAAACAATGACCCTTTCTTTGACCGACAAATCAAGTCATTTAACTCGTATCTATGACTTGCTTTGTCAGTTGCGAAACTGCTATTTTCCACTAGTGTTAACAGAAGCAACCGTAACCCACCCAACAAGAATTTTGGTTGTTTTGTGTAATAGACGTTTTTTGAGTTTTGTGAAACGAGCGTTTTGGTGAGGACACTTGGTAACATTTGATTAGTTTAAAAAGAATAGAAAAAGATAAAACAAAAAAAAAACAAAAACAAATTCAATTTGGAATTCTTGACGTGACAATATCTAGGTAAGGACACTTGGCAAGGTGTGGTTAGTTTAAAATTACCAACTCAAAAGGAAAAACCTAACTTACCGTGTTTGGAATTTTATGAAAGTCTAAATTCAATTTAGAAATCGAGCACCTACTATATTATGATTTTTTTTTTCCAAATTAATATATTAAGGGGAACAAAATCCACATATTTCACACATATTTTCTGCTAAAATAAAACGAAAACATATTCTCCGTCTTTTTAATGCATTTGTCGCGCCACACAAAATCAAAAATACATCGCCACGGGGCGGAGAGAAACCCCACATACACTGAGTTAAAAAAAAAAATACCTAGTGCGTAGCACAAATTTAATTTTATTAAAAAAGAAACAGTGAATAGAAGATGGAAGAATGTCTAAATGTGACAAAGCTAACGACAACATTAATTGTTCCATTACATAAAATTCTCCCTTGCATTAATTGTTCCATTACATAAAATTTAACTACTGACGTTAAATATGGTAGTCGGATGTTAGACTATTCCTAGATGGTGCCAAAAAAGAAAAACCTCAGAGAATTAGCTCACTGTAAAAAGAAAAACCTCAGAGAATTAGCTCACTGTTAGACTATTCCTAGATGGTGCCAAAAAAGAAAAACCTCAGAGAATTAGCTCACTGTAAAAAGGGTTTTGTTAACTTGTGCACCCATGCAAAAGATAACACCCAATCATTGCATTGGGAAAGTGCAAAACCAATTGAAAAAATAAGAGAGATAGTGTGACTTGCATTGAAGAATTCAAAATTAACATAGATTTACACCATTTCTCTTATTAAGAGTGAAGTTTTGCATTCTTAAATGCAAGTCAAACCATCTCTCTTATTTTTTTAATTGGTTTTGCACTTTCCCAATGCAATGATTGGGTGTTATCTTGTGCATGTGTGCACAAGTTAACAAAACCCCTGTAAAAATTAATGCAAGGGAGAATTATGGGGAGACCCAAAAAAAAAATTATTCTCATTGTCAGGCCCACAATTAATTTTGGATACGATGACACCCATAAATATTTCTGTGACACCCATAATTATCCGAAATTATTAAAACATGTCTGCATGATGATTTATGCATCCGCATTACATGTTATGCATACTGTTTTTTTCTTGGATAACTCGTTATGCATCCTAATTTTTCAGGGGTATAATTGGCAACGCAACTTGGATATAACATATCTAAAAATGCGCACCTTGGAATTTTAAAAAATTTATATCGTTGGAAATCTTTTTAAGAGAGCTACGCAACGAGTACAAACAATAATATCAAAAAAAAATTTCACGAAAAAATCGGAGGTGATCATCATTATAGGAAAAACTAATTATGCAGCCACCAAAAAAGATGCATAACACATTCTGCAGACGTATAACGAATTATGCAACCATTTTCTCGCTGCATAACAAATTATGCATCTATAACAAGTTATGTAACCATTGTTTTGGTTGATTTTAGTGTGTACATAAAAAATTGATGCATAATGCAGTATGCATCCATATTTACGGATGCTTAATAGGTTATGCATCCATTTTCATGACTGCATAATAGGTTATGCATCCTTTTTCATGACTGCATAACATGTTATGCATATGTTATTGTAGGTGAATGACAAGTTATGCAGTCTTTATTTTTGTTGGTTTCAATAGTAACAAAAAAGCTGATGCATAACGTGTTATGCAACTGTTTTCTGGAATGCATAACAAGTTATGCATTAACTTTCGTGGATGCATAACATGTTATGCATCCAGTTTCATAAATGCATTACATGTTATGCAGACATTCTCCAAATTCACCAAGTTATATCCTACAAATTCACCACCACCACCAACTCAATCAACATCGGAAACACCCAAAGTAGACCTAGAAGTGGAGTCATAGCCAGTATAATTTATTTGTATCAACGCCTAACCCCACATTTTGAACACCAAGAATTCTGTAGTCTGCATCTCTCGTAGCATTACCGACACCTACTTCTCCAGGAGTTGATGCTTCATCACATCCTACTAGAAGTTCATCCATTTCAGGGGATGCCAGCAACATTCAATAACAACCCCATGCTTAACTCTACAATAGCATAATTCGCAAGTCATTAAAAGTATTAGAGAAATAACCTGACATACATTGAAAGTTCTCAAAATGAATTGATAAATAAACTTGAGAATAACTGCAAGTATATGTCTAAGCAATGTGTAGGTCTGAGATGCAATGCTGAAGCGGATTACAAAGAAAAAAAAATTCATTCTGTAGATCCCCTCTTTTCATTAAGTGGACACAAAAATCAATCATTCTGTAGCCACCCATTTCTGTCCAACTATCACCGGACAACTCCCATGCAGTGACATCTGCACGAACATGAAAGTGGAGACATTTTAAGTTAATTGATAGGAGAATCAAGAAATGACATACTAACTAATCTTATACAATTGACAAACCTATGAATAGCCCAATATTAAGAAAAAAATCGTTACGAATCCATCTTACTAAAATAAAAATTGAATCAAAGAAGGAACAACCGACAATGTAAATATATTACCTTTGGATTGGATATCCTGATTTCATATATCCATCATATTTCCGTATAGGGAATCAAAATTGAAAAGTCTCCAAATAATTTAACACGGATCTCTTGTGAAGTTGTCTTGTTTCTTATTTACTGCAAGCAATCAATTAAGTCAAAACTTTTGATAATATCTGCCATCGAAGAGTAAAATCATGATTTTGTTAGGGGAAGAAATCCCAAATCGGTATCGAAAATTTGATATCCAATGTTTTCAAACTTTATCCAATGGGTTTGTGAAATACGATTCACTGAAATCAAATCTGTATTCAAAACTCGTTTTAAAACTTGCGTTGAAGAGGAAATCAATTCATGAGTTTTGTAAACTCTTTCCAAAACTTTGTTTGAAAAATAACCAGATCTAAATTTTTTTTGAGTAGAATGAAGAAACAAGAGGAGGATTTATCTTTTAGGATCGATTTTTGATGTAGATCTATTTCGATTTATGCTTCTAAACAGTTTCTTCATCTCCGAATCAATTTAGGAAAAGAAGAATAAAAGAAAAACGAGGAAGAATAAGGGAAGAAACAATTTTAGAAATTCTGGGTGTGGGAGAAATTTAACCCCAGAAAATGGGTGCGCGCTTAAACTTTTTTGAGTGTGGGTTTCACAGTGGGAAAGATCCGAAGAATGGGTCTCCCTGTAGTTTTCACTTGATGCATATGTTGGTCTAAAATAATGTTAAGGGTCCATAAAGCATTGAAATTAACGAGTT
>JAJJWX010005389.1:0-16588 GCA_023529315.1 Papaver bracteatum | reverse complement strand
AACATGGCTTAAGCAACTAAAATCTTAGCAAGCACCCAAAATTTTGGTCGCTTTAAGAATCAAGCTACTAAACTTGCGACCATCAAACTAGCGGCTCGGTATTCATATATATCCACTAACTTGAGCGACCACATAGAGTAGTTTAGTCGGTAAAATGCTTTTCCCTGTAAGAATATAACAACTAAAATTTTGGTTTGGTAGCTATCTACTTCGAGCTAGGATGACCAGCGATTCAATTAGTATTTGGTTGGTCAAACCTATCTGAGCGACTAAATTTAGCGACCACCCATTCATTAGAGAGATTATATGATATTTTCCGGTATGTTTCAAGCAACTATTGCTGCGACTACCGGATTACTAGGTCGCTCTTAATATATATCCACTAATTTTAGCGACCCCAATAGTTGTTTTGTCGATAAAATATTTTTCCAGCTAAATATATAGCAACCACTTTTTCAGGGTAAGTAGCTACTTACTTTAAGATATGATGACTAGCGACTCAAAATGTGTTTGGTTGGTCGAACCTGTTTGAGCGATTTAGCACTACAAGAAAACATGGTTCAAGGGACCAAAATCTTAGCAAGATCACAAAATTTTGGTCAAGTTATCAGTTAATTTAAAAAAAAAAAAAAAGTAAAGAATTTGAGAGCATTTGATGCTTTCCTACTTCTTTTTTTTTATTATATAGAATATAGTGGACGAGTGGATGGGAGTCATCCACTTTTATATCCCAATATTTCCGTTGATCCAGATTATTTTGTCGTCCAAATCAAAAACGAAAATGATTAATGCACCGAGACTGTGCACCGAGAACTTTCCCGCGGAGAGAGAGTGTGAGACAAAAAAATAAAAATGGACCCCACATAATGGCCCAACCCCTGTTAGCTGCCCCACAGGGCGCCCCTCATAGCCACACGATCCCTTCACGGTGCATCCGCGGTACACACACCTCGGTGTGTGTAACAAAGCTGAATGAAAAATGAAAGAGTCAATCTTCCACCGTTGGAAACTTTGATAAGGCATTAATCCGTGTGAACTTTTGTGTGTGCATTGTAAACCATACGGATTGGGTTCAAACATAAAATGAACCGTTGGATAAAGAAGTAATCCGCGTGAACTTTGTTTTTGCACTATATTGGATTAAAAGCTTTACTTTTCTATTGGCTTATCATATAGCATACGGATTAGCTTCAACATAAAAGTAAAGAAACACAAACTTAAGGTTCAAAATAGAAAAAAATATCCGGTAAGGGTGTGTCAATATCCTAGTTAGAAATTCGGGGTACGGGTGGTAGTTCGGGACGGCATACATACGGGAATTATACGGATTTGATAAAGAAACTAGCTTCGAGATCGAAACCTGGCTAGGAGCGGACTACTATAAGTCTGAAAGTTCGTAAGTACGACGAATCACACCATTTACTGGTAAGATTCCATGGGAATATTCTCAGAAACCTTAAACCCACTCAAATTCATCAACTTTGAAATAAAAACTGGCTTCGAGATCGAAACCTGGCCAGAGCGGGCTACTATAAGTCTGAAAGTTCGTAAGAACGATGAATCAAACCATTTAAGGGTAAGATTCCATGGGAATATTCTCGGAAACCTTAAACGTCAACTTCGAGAAAAAAACTAGCTCCGAGATTGAAACTTATCCAGGAGCGGACTACTATAAGTCGGAAGATTGGTAAGAATGATGAATGTGTACCATTTTTGGTTCACGAGCAACTGACTTATTATGGTATTCATACCGGGTATGCATACCAAAAATTTGTTGACAACATATAGCTATGTCGGTATGTGTACTGGTTACATCTCTGAACGTAAGATGATAAAATATTTTATTCCACATCTTCATTTCCTCATAATAATGGATTGAAGTCTATATCTAGTAATCTCTGAGCCTAAGATAATAAAATATGTTATTCTACATCTTTGGTTCCTCTTATTGTAGGACTAAAGTCTATATCTAGTAATCTCTGAACGTAAGATAATAAAATATGTTATTTTATATCTTTGGATCCTCGGATTAGTTTATGTACCATGTATAAATACCACATTAGTTTTAAAACCAACAGTTTATGTATCTAGGAATATCTGAACCTGAGATGGTAAAATATGTTATTCCACATCTTTGATTCCTCGGAGTGACCAGGTGTCGATAAAAATTAACTCGCGACCAGGTGTCGATCTCTGAGCCTGGTATGCATACAATATGCAAAAATAGGTTTTTTTTAAGGTTTCGTAGAATATTCCGAAGGAATCCTACCTGTAAATGGATAAATTCGTCGTTCTTACCAAGTTTTTGGCTTAGAGTAGTCAACTCACGGTCAGGTTTCGATCTCGAAGCATGGTATGCATAGTTTCTAAAGATATTTATGGCTGGGAGTTCTTAGATTCCCAGTCGAAAGTTAATGTTTAGGCTTGGTTATCCCAACCGAAATAAGTTTTATGATTTTTTGGGGTTTTCAGAGTCAGTTACGGCTGGTAAAACCCATCCGTAACTCCAATTACGGCTGGGAAAACCCATTCGTAACTGATTTTGAAAACCAAAAAAATCATAAAACTTATTTCGTCTAGGAATTCTTTATTTCCCGTTCGTAAATAAAAAATACGGCTTGGAACACCATAATTTCCCAACCATTTTTTGTTTCTACGGTTGGGTCGACAAATTATCCTAACCGTTTTTTGTTTTCGTAATCGCACTTTCGGTTAGGTTATGAAAATGAAAAAAAAATCGAAAATCTTTCGGTTGGGAAAACCAAGCCGAAATACGGAATTTCGGTTGGGTCGACAAACTATCCCAACCGTAATCTTTATTCACGGTTGGGAATCTAAGAACTCAGGTCATGTTCAATTATGATATATTTCGTAGTCAGTTCTTCAGAACGAGAAACTCAGGTCTAACTCTAGTAATCTTTGAACTTGTGATGTTCAATTATGATATATTTCGTCTCTAGTTCATCATAAGGAGAAACTCGGGTCTTACTCTAGTAATATTTGAACATGTGATGTTCAATTCTGATATATTTCATCTCCAGTTCATCCAAAAGAGAAACTAAGGTCCAACTTTAGTAGTCTTTGAACCTGTGATGTTCAATTATGATATATTTCGTCTCCAGTTCATCTTAATCAGAAACTTAGGTCTAACTCTGGTAATCTTTAAACCTGTGATGTTCAATTCTGATTTATTTCGTCTTCCGTTCATCCGAAAGAGACACTCAAGTATAACTCTGGTAATCTTTAAACCTGTGATGTTCAATTCTGATATATTTCGTCTTCAGTTCATCCGAAAGAGACACTCAGGTCTAACTCTGGTAATATTTGAACCTGTGATGTTCAATTCTGATATATTTCATCTTGATTTCACCCGAAATAGAAACTCAGGTCCAACTCTAGTAATCTTTGAACCGGTGATGTTCAATTCTGATATATTTCTTCTCTAGTTCATCTGAACCAATGTAAGACAAATATACTTCACTACCTCAGGGATTAGTTGAACTCGGACTCTCAATCTACCATCGTAAACCAAATGATACTTCATAACCTATGTGACAAATCGAAAATCAAAGCAACAATTCAAAATCTGTCATTCTGGATCGAAATCTGCTCTACCACCTACATGGCTCGAAATCTACTACCATGGATATTCAAATCTAGACGTGGACTAAAATATACACGACACATATTTATATACTTAGTCATAATGAAGGTTCTAAAGATGCCGAATGCGCCAATTAAGTTTAGCAAAGAAACACAATTTGGCAAAGAAACACAAACTTCTCACACACTAGGGTGGATCCGTATGAATACCCGGAACCAAACATCAGCCGTCCGATAATTTTGGCGATCCTTATGCTAGAAGTTTAGATTAATCTCAACCGTCACTTCTATCAAAATCCAAATTCATCTTCTCTTACCTCATTTCATCTTCTCTTACCCGGAAACAAACATCAGCCATCTCTTTCTCTCTTTCTTCGTCTCCTCTTCCTCTCCCACGAAGAACACCTCTCTTTTTCTGCTCATATGACCGTATCGCTTCATCACCACCATCGTTTCTCAATGAGATCGATGAATTTATGGAACTTACCAAACTTATCTCATTATCTTTATCAACACAGATCTAAGAAGGTGAGTCTATAAATTCCTAGATTCTTTGTTTTTGATTTTAGGAGTCTGATTTCTTTTGTATTGTAAAATTTCTGTAAGAATTCGTAGTTTTCATGTTTGTTCACTGGATTTCGTGTATCTTAAAAATGGGTTTGGTTCTGATTTCAATTTTATGATCTGATTTTAGAGTTCTGTTTCTGTATTTCGGGTCTGATTCGAAATGGGTTTTTGGGTTGAATCTGGAAGAGGAAGCAGAGAGAGTTTGATGATAGGGATTTATGAGATTTCAGTGTAACTTCTCGTTCTCCCACTCCTTGAATTTCTTCAGGAGAAACAGATTCATCCCGATGTTCAAATCCTCAAAGCTAAAGACGCTCTTCTCTACAAGTCTCTTCATCATACTGATGATGTTCCTCAAGGTATAATAATAGCAATTGACTTTTTTTTCTCTCTAATTAGGGTTTTTGAATTCTTAGGGTTTTGATATGTAATTGGGGATTTTTTTTTTGTTGATTTTGTGATGCATAAATGATTATTAGACGTGCTGAAGTGGTTAGGAGATTGAAATTGCTTGAAGATGCAGCTGAATCGATTATTACGTTCCTGCAAAGCCCGGATATGATTAACGAACCACGCCCTGATAAGAAGTGCAATGGAAATGATGTGTGAGGTGTTTAATATATGACCAGTTGGTTGAAATATTAAGCTTGGTGTTGAACTGGAGCTATTGCGAATGGATTGAGCTAAGTTGGTGGTTTAGCCGACTGCCGCAGGAATTTATTGGTTGTACTTGCAGATGTGAAATGGTATTGCTGATGAGATGGAGGTTTGAAATGGTATTATGTGCAGTTTGGGGTTTTTATGAGGTTTATGTGATTCAATTGGGTTAAAAATGGTTCATTTTGTTGATTTTACAAGGGTGGGTGTGTGTGTGATCCAGCTTTCAGCTTTAAAAATGGTTCATTTTGTTGAAATGGTATTATGCCCACTTCTACTACTTCTTCTCGAGATGATCCATCTTTCATAATATATAGACGCTACAAATACAAGTGTGAAGGCGATTGGGGTGATGAGGAAGACATATTTTTTTAACCAAATTACGTATTTGAGGAATTTTGATGAATCATCTTCACTGAATGTTTGATTTGAAAAATTAGAGGTCGTGGTGGTGGTAGAGGCAGAGCAGGAAGCAAAGGAGGAGGTCGTGGTGGTGGTGGAATGAAAGGTGGTAGTAAAGTGATTGAGTAATGTTGTTAGTTGTTTTTTCTCTTTTCACTTCAATCACAGAACATATGGACTCCTCTTTGATGAGGTTCTAACTATAGAATCCCTGCAATTTAACCTTTTATGGTCTCTAATTTACGGTATCTTTTTTTTTTTTTTTTTGTCTTATGATGTTTGTGTGTAATCTTCAAGTTCAATTACAGGTGATTAAGGGTCTGGACCAAGGGATTGGTGGGGGTGAAGGTGTGCCTCCAATGGTATGCTTGCAAGCAACATGAGCTATCAAATCTTTGAACTTTTTGATCCTTTCTTGATATTTTCCTCTATTTGTGGGATAAATAAATTTAAAGTTATCCTTCACTTGCCTGCAGGAGGGAGGCGTAAACTTCAGATTCCTCCGGCATTAGCATATGGACCTAAACCTGTAGGATGGTTTTGGAGGCGTAAACTTCAAAACTGCAGAGGTACCAGTTTATAGATTAGCAAGTAGGATGACAAGAATTGGCAATGGCGCATCCCAGTGAGCTTCTTCCCCTGCTTTCTCTGCATCCCAGTAACCCAAATTTCTTAATAAATCTTTACAACTGGTGCTGGTGATGCATTTGTGAGTGGGCTGTTGAACAATTTTTCTGCTGACCTAAATCTCTACAAGGTACTCTATCCCTCCTTTATACATAAATTTGGGTGAAAATATTTGGTTAGGTCATGCATTTTTCATTATTACAGACGTTTATGTTGTCGTCTATGGTTGAATTACCTATGCAACAATGTCAAAGTTTCTTGTACTGTATATCTGTAGCCATCATTCCCCATAGAAAACTTCCTTGCTCGTAGTATCTGTTCTCCAAATGCTGCTTAGTTGTCGGGCAAATTAGATTTTGCGAAGAACAAAAATTAAGAACAAGTACTTCTCGCTCACTTTCTCTCTAACAATTCTTGTTATACGTAATTACTATAAACACTATCAGGGTATTAAGATGTACGTCCTTGGAATTTTTCTGCGTTTTTGGCTTCTTAAAGTTGCTAGTCACAAACTAGTATTTGCGGCCAATATCAAAATACGTCTCCATGCTATACTGAAAGGTTACTGAGCAATATTTTAACTATAAGGACTAGTATGAGCTTCTCTTATTATGAGTCGCCATTTGTCATCCCATTCTTGTAACATTTTATCCTTCCCTTTTTTTTTACACAAAATTTACTTTTATATCCACTGAAAAACAAACTTTCCAGATATCATACTAACAGTCACAATAGAGTATCTAAAGACCAGAACACATCAACTGGTGTGCAATGTGGAAAATGGAAATTACAACTCTTGCATGTTATAAATCTCATAATTCATGAAATTGGAAGTATGAGGTGCGGGGGAATTTTTCACATCTATATATTCTTTTAAGTTGTAACCATGGAAACACTCTTTTTTCTTTTGTGCATAAAAGAGTTCGTTGTGTTATGTGCAGGACGAGAAGAAATTGAGAGAAGCTTTTTTGTTTGCAAATGCCTGTGGAGCACTCACGGTCACAGAAAGAGGTGCAATTCCTGCCTTGCCTTAGAAAGAAGCCGTAATTCAGGTCTTACCGAAAGTTGAAGCATGAGATCCCCTCAACCCAAGGCAGCAGTTATGACAACCTTCATATGAGAATTTAATGGAGGCTGGAGTTATCGACCCAGCAAAAGTGACCAGGTGTGCACTGCAAAATGCTGCATCCAGCAGTTATGACAACCTTAAGGTTTCCCCAAACAGCAAAATCACCACCCCAACCACCACTCCAATTGGTAAAGCTTCACTCCATCCCTAAAATAAGAAGAATTCGTAGGGGGTTTTTAGGGATGGAGTGAAGCTTTACCAATTGGAGTGGTGGTTGGGGGTGGTGATTTTGCTGTTTGGGTGCTAAGCGTGCTCCCAACTCAAAAGTTGCCACCCGATTCAGTTTATATGAGAAAAATGAAGCACAGATGTACGTTTTTTTTTTTTTTCCGGGTATGGCTTGCAAACCAGTACGTTAAATTGATGGTATTGTCTTTTTTGTAAGTTAATTTGCTTGTGTGGCGATACTAAAGTACATATCACGTTTAATGGAGTGGATTTTATAATCAGAAGTGGATAATTATAATTATAAAATCTTAATTAATAATTAAAATCCAGTATTGATTTTTAAATTGTAATTTTCGGATTTTCTAAACTAGGAGCACAAAAATTTGGTTGCTTAAAAAGTTTAAGCAACCAAATTCGGGCCGTATTTCATTTGCTCCTAGGGTGCTTGGTATAGGTATTAAGCAATCACAATAAATTTGGTAGCTTAATAACTGAAGCAATCCACTTCAGGCCAAGTCGTTCCATGTATATATTAACTAGGCATTTCAATCGCTCATAGGGTACTTGGTCTAGCTCTGAAGCGATTGGTATTTCACTTGCTCTAGTATGGTTGCTCTATCTATGAAGCGATCGGAGTTTCACTTGCTCTATTATGGTTGGTCTATCTATGGAGCGATGGTTATTTTGTTTGCTCCCGTAAGGTCGGTCTAGCTATGAAGCAATTAAGAAAATAGATGCTACATGATAGTTGGTTGATTACTAAAGCGATTGCGTAGCTGCTCTAGACTTGTACAAATCGCACCTTTTGCAACTAACGCGCGAGAGCCAAATTAAGTAGCTATAAGGGTTAGAGCGACTTAATATGGGCTTTTTGCAACCAAAACTGTTATGTTGCTCAAACCAGTTTTTCTTGTAGTGGAAGCTATATTGGTTCAAGTGTTAAGGACGCTGTAATTACCGTCCCTGCTTACTTTAATGATTCTCAGCGTCAGGCTACTCGTGATGCTGGGACCATTGCTGGCCTTAATATAATGCGCATTATTAATGAACCGACGGCTGCTGCAATTGCTTATGGCCTAAACAATAAAGCCACCAGTGTTAGTTCAAAGAGTGTTCTTATATTTGATCTCGGTGGTGGTACTTTTGACGTTTCTATACTCACCATTAATGGGGGTAAGTTTGAGGTAAAAGCTACAGCTGGAGATACTCATCTTGGAGGAGAAGATTTTGATAACAGAATGTTGAATCAATTTGTTGAAGAGTTTAAGAGGAAGCACAAGAAAGACATTAGTGGAAACCCAAGGGCTCTTAGGAGGTTGAGAACAGCATGTGAGAGGGCAAAAAGAAACCTCTCATCTACTCCCCGGACTACGGTTGACATTGATGCTTTGTATGAAGGAGTTGATTTTCATGCATCTATTACTCGTGCTAAATTCGAAGAGTTGAACATGGATTTATTCATGAAATGTATGGAACCCGTGGAGGCGTGTTTGACGGACGCTAAGATGGAAAAGAACAACATTAATGAAATTGTACTTGTAGGAGGGTCCACAAGAATTCCGAAGGTGCAGTCCTTATTGCAGGATATGTTTAATGGGAAAGAAGTCTGCAATAGCATCAACCCTGATGAGGCTGTGGCTTATGGTGCTGCGGTGCAAGCTGCTATTTTGAGTGGTGAGTGTGATGAGAAGGTGCAGGACTTGGTGTTGTTGGATGTCACCCTCTTTCTCTTGGCACTGACATAATAGGAGATGTTATGAGTGTGGTTATCCCGAGGAACACACCCATTCCCACAAGGAAGAAAGGGAACTTCATTACCATTCATGACAATCAGAGTGCTATGTTGTTTAAGGTGTTCGAGGGTGAGAGAATTAAAACCATTGACAATAACTTGTTGGGTAAGTTCCAGTTGGATGGTATCCTCCAGCACCACGTGGGGTTGCTACGGTAACAGTATGCTTTGATTTGGATGCAAACGGCATATTGAATGTGTCTGCCGTGGAGAAGACAACTGGGAATAAAAAGCAAATCACTATTACAAATGACAAAGGTAGATTGACTGAGCTGAGATTGATAGATTGGTTCGGGAGGCTTTAAAATATAAGTCAGAAGATGCGAACACAGGAATAAGGTGGAGTTGAGGAACTCCTTTGAGAAATACACATACGACATGAGGAACACAATGAATAATATGATTTCATCAAAGTTAGCATCGGATGATAAGAAGAAGATTAAGGAAGCACTCAACAAGGCCACTCAATGGTTGGATAGCACCGAACTTGCGGACATAAACGTTACCATTGACAAGATGAAGGAGTTGCAGAATGTATGCAACCCTATAATAACTGAGATTGATAGATTGGTGCGGGAAGCAGAAGACGCTGAACACAGGAATAAGGTGGAGTCAATTAGGGACTCTTTTGAAAATTACACTCACAACATCAGGAACACGATTGATAATATTGGAGATAAACTAGCACCGAATGATAAGAAGAGGCTTGAGTATGCACTCAAAATTGCCAATCAGTGGTTGGATAGCAAAGAACTTTGTAAAGTAGACGATATCAACCGCAAGATGAAGGTACTACAGATTCTATGCGACCCTATCATAGCTAAGCTGAACCAGCAGGGTGGTACTACTGACAAAGGTCCTTCAACAAGAGCTAGCAAAGCTGCACCAAAAATCGGAAAAATCAAGAAAATTTTGAGATCTTTTGGCTTCTTCTGATCACTTGGTTATAGTTTGACTTTAGTTAACTGCAGTCTTTTAGGTTTTTAGTTTTTAGTTATAGTGATTTTCTCTTGGATAAAAAGATATAACTTGTTTTCTCAGAACCTTTGAAATTTTCTGACTCATTTTAAATTCTACATGTTCAAATGATGTCACTGCCATCTCCTTCTCTGCAGTAGTTATTCTTGCCTAATTGGACTTATAATATTGTTTCTTAGAATGCGGTTTTTTCTAGAAGGCTATTATTGGGGCGTCACATTCTATTAGAGAAGGGTCACCTAATAGGACAAAAACGGGTCACTCATAAGTAATTTCAAAAAACCCTTATCTCAAATAATTTTGTAATGATTAAACAACCCTTATTTAATTAATTTTAATTTCATTTTAATTAGATAATAATTAAATTAATGAATTTTGTTATATATTTGATGAATTCTGGGACAGTTTTTGTGGGAAGAAAAATTAGAGAGAAGAGAAAAAAAGAAATTTTTTGGAGATTTCTTTCAAACCTTGGATTTTGATTCACTCAACCAAAATGAATAAAACAAGTTACCAATTTGAGGCAGGTGAATCTTTGTATGATAGAGAAAATTAGCTAAAGTACGTAAAAAAAATTGGATTTTTCGACTTACTGGTCCTGTTACGGTTGGGTTGAGGCTTCGTTCCCAACCGTAAGCCCTATTTACGGTTAGGTTTGGATAAACTCCAAACCGTAACTAGTTATTAATAGGACAAAAGAAATCTACATTTTACGGTTTGATTAAGACTAACCTAGACATAAGACTAAAACTAACCTACTAACCTAGACGTAACATACTAACCTAGACGTAAGACAAACTAACCTAGACGTAAGGCTACATTATACATTTTCCTATTTTATAAATTTAGTAAACTAACCTAGACGTATGACTACATTTTACGGCTTGAATAAACTAAACCTAGACGTAAGACTACATTTTACGGTTTGATTAAAACAAAACCTAGACGTAAGACTACATGCAAATCCTATTTTACGGTTGAATTCAACCCAACCCAGACGTAAGTTCTTCATAATCAAATTTTTTACGTTTAGAAATTAAACCCGAACCTGGGCGAAGAGGAGCATTTTTTTTCTTGAATTAGAATAGAAAATATTAGGTTTTTAAGTTTTTATTTTAGTTCAAGGGTAATCTAGACATTTTGCTTTGGTGTTAGGATATCCCATAATCACTTTTTTGGACACTAAGAATCCAAGTGAAGCCCCTTTAATGGAATGTGACGCCCCAATAATAGCCTTGTTTTTCTATCAGTTTGGTGATGCATGCCTATATGGATGTTTCCAATCAGCTCTAAACAGATGTGTAATAAAAGTTTGCGAAAATCTTTAGCGATGTAAACTCAAATATTTCATGTACTGCTCAAATTCCTACGGGGCTGCTCATGGTAGGGGTGTCTCAATGGATACGAAAAGATTAAATTATCCTTTTGTAAATGACCTCGTTCCCAAATTGCACAATCTTATACATATAAGAAAACTACTTCCCTATTAGTATAAGTTTGTTTCTCTTATCTGTTTAGCTTTGTGCTTGGGTTGAACAACTAGAATGGCTAGAGGAGGAGGAGGAGGAGGATTAGCAATAGGAATTGATTTGGGTACAACGTACTCATGTTGATGATGCATGGCAACATGATCATTTTGAGATTATAAATTCGTACTGCTCCTTCTTATGCTGCTATTGATGAGACGGAACGCATGATCTGCGATGCTCCATTAATCCTATCAACACTGTTTTTGGTAAGCTTGTTTTTTACACCAAGTTAATTTGATAGATCTCAAGATTGTTTGCTGAATGTGTTTTCTGATTTGTACGTAGATGCGAAACGATCGATTAATTGGTAAGAAATTAAGCAATAGCTTTGTTCAGAGTGATATGACTCTAAAGCCCTTCAAAGTCATCGCCGGCAAACATGAGAAGCCTATGATTAAAGTCAAACATAAGGGCAAGGAAGTAAAGTTTTCAGCTGAAGAAATATCATCCATGGTTGCCCTTAAGATGAACGAAACTGCGGAAACTTAAGGATGATGTGATTACCGACCCTGCTTAATTTTATAAAATGGACGATATCAACAGCAAGATAAAGGCATTACAGAATGTATGTGACCCTATCATAGCTAGATTGTACCAGCAGGGTGGTACTGATTATATACAGGCTCAATACAGGTGGTTTCGATTAGCTCTATACAGGTGTTACCATTGTCATTCTCCAGCATCAATGTAATGGAATGTTGATAGAGAAAATCTTCAGCATTGCCAACTAATTACTTCCATATATATTACAAATTGAAGAAGATGAAATCTTTAGTTATGTGCATTTACTCTTGGGTTATCTTCAGCATCGTCAACTGTCAAGTTTTCAGTTATTGCTTTGACATGAGAAAAATGTTGTGTTCTCATTCATTGTCAGACCTATTATTGTTTTGGCGATGGGCATCCAAGCACTTCAAATTGTGTAGGGAGATCTTGAAAATTCAAGACTGCAGTGAGGAATCTGAGGAATGGCCATGGCCGGTTATGTTGTAACTCTGTTAAGAAATTTGTAAGCCCAGATCTATAATATTGACAATCTCTGACTCAGTTTAAAACATTGTGGGCGCCACGTATATGCTCCAGTTTATGAAACCTGGAGATAACATAATATGGGCAACACTTATGTTGCCATGGTCACTTCGAACGTGAGCCTGGCCACATTTGGCATATATAGGTCATTACATCTTGGGGAGCTAACGCATTCCTATAAGGAAACTACTTAGTTACCACAAACTCAAGAACCAAATCCTGCTAGTACTAGTATTAAAGACTTATATAAGAAGCTCAAATCTCTTGTTTCAAATTAACATAGATTTCTTTTAATTTTTGCTGAGTTTGTGCTTTGATAGAATGAGTGGAGAAGGATTAGCAATAGGAATAGATTTAGGTACAACCTATTCATGTGTTGGTGTATGGCAATACGATCATGTTGAGATTATTGCGAATGATCAAGGAAATCGTACTACTCCTTCTTATGTTGCTTTTAACGAGACTGAACGTTTGATTGGTGATGCCGCTAAGAATCAAGCTGCGGTGAATCCTATCAACACCGTTTTCGGTAAGCTAGCTTTTCTTTTTGGAGGTCTTCACACAACAAGTTTGATATGTTAATTAAGTTCGCAAATGTAGTAATACCACTGATTTTGTATTATGTGTTTTGTTTGGTTTTTTGTTATTTCATCTGCTATATAATATAATAGTGTAAATTGTTTCGTGATTAGTATCTCAATATTTTTTTCTGAATCTGTTTTCTGTTTTGTAGATGCCAAACGTTTAATTGGTAGGAAATTTAGCGACAACTATGTTCAGAATGATATGATTCTATGGCCTTTCAAAGTTATTGCGGGAGAAGATAAGAAACCGATGATTCAAGTCGATTACAAGAGCAAGGAAGTACAGTTTTCAGCAGAGGAAATATCATCCATGGTTCTTATCAAGATGCGAGAAACTGCTGAAACTTACATTGGTTCAACTGTTAAGGACGCTGTTATTACCGTCCCTGCTTACTTTAATGATTCACAGCGTCAGGCAACCAGGGATGCTGGTACCATTGCTGGCCTTAATGTCATGCGAATCATCAATGAACCGACGGCAGCTGCAGTTGCTTATGGCCTTGATAAGAAGGCGACCCGTGTTGGTTCAAAGAATGTTCTTATCTTCGATCTCGGTGGTGGTACTTTTGACGTATCTATACTTACAATTAACGGGGCTCAGTTTGAGGTAAAAGCTACAGCTGGAGACACCCATCTCGGAGGAGAAGATTTTGATAACAGAATGTTGAATCACTTTGTTGAAGAGTTTAAGAGGAAGCACAAGAAAGATATTAGTACAAACGCAAGGGCTCTTAGGAGGTTGAGAACATCATGTGAGAGAGCGAAAAGGTCTCTCTCATATACTACTCGGACGACCATCGATATTGATGCTTTATATGAAGGAGTTGATTTCCATACGTCTATTACTCGGGCAAAATTTGAAGAACTGAACATGGATTTGTTCACGAAATGTATGGAACCTGTTGAGATGTGTTTAAAGGATTCTGAGATGGAGAAGAGCACCATTCACGAAATTGCCCTTGTTGGTGGGTCCACTAGAATACCCAAGGTGCAGTCTCTATTGCAGGATTTCTTTAATGGGAAAGAACTCTGCAATAGCATCAACCCTGATGAGGCTGTGGCTTACGGTGCTGCAGTGCAAGCTGCTATTTTGAGTGGTGAGGTTAATGAGAAGTTGCGGAACTTAAAGTTGTTGGATGTCACACCTCTTTCTCTTGGTACTGATATAACCGGAGATCTTATGAGTGTTTTAATTCCTAGGAATACAACCATTCCCACAAGGAAGGAAAAGAATTTCACCACCACAAGGGACAACCAGAGCTCTGTGACATATAAAGTGCTTGAGGGCGAGAGGAATAGAGCCAGTGAGAATAACTTGTTGGGTATTTTAAAACTGGATGGTATTCCTCCAGCACTACGTAACGTTCCTTTATTTACGGTATGCTTTGATTTGGATGAAAATGGTATATTGAATGTATCTGCCATGGACAAGACAACAGGGAACAACAAGCAGATCACGATCACAAATGACAAGGGGAGATTGTCCAAGGCTGAAATTGATAGATTGGTTAGGGAGGCCTTAAAATATAAGTCAGAAGATGCAGAACACAGGAATAAGGTGGAGACAAGGAACTCCTTTGAGAATTACACATACAACATGAGGAACAAGATTTCTAATATCGGAGAAAAGCTAGCATCAGATGATAAGAAGAAGATTGAGGATGCAGTCAACAATGCCATTCAATGGTTGGACAGTATCGAACTAGCGGACATAAACATTACAAATGACAAGATGGTGGAGTTACAGAATGTCTGCAACCCTATAATATCTGAGATTGATAGATTGGTGCAGGAGGAAGAAGATGAGGAACACAGGAATAAGGTGGAGTCGAGGAACTCCTTCGAGAATTACACAAACAACATCAGGAACAAGATTGGAAAGATTGGAGAAAAGCTAGCATCAGATGATAAGGAAAAAATTGAGTATGCCATTAAAAATGCAATTCAATGGTTGAAAAGCAACAAACTAGCAAACCTAAACGTTACAAATGATAAGATGAAGGAGTTACAAAATGTATGCGACCCTGTAATAACTGACATTGATGGATTGATGCGGGAGGCAGAAGATGCAGAACACAGGAATATGGTGGAGTCAAGGAATTCCTATGAGAATTACACATACAACATGAGAAACACGATTGACAATATTGAGAAAAGCTAGCACCGGATGATAAGAAAAAAATTGAGGATGCAATAAACAATGCCATTCACTGGTTGGATAGCAAGGAACTTTGTAAAATTGGCGATATCATTGGCAAGATGAAGGCATTGCAGAATGTATGCGACCCTATTGTAGCTAAGCTTAACCAGCAGGACCAGCAGCGTGCTCTTGATAATGGTCCTTCAACAAGTGCTATCAATGTTGCACCACAAATCGGGATTATCCAAAACATCTTGAGATGTTTACCTTTCTTCTGATCACGTTTTATGTCTCGAAATACTTGGTTATAGCATGGGTGCACAATATAACAAAACTCTTTTAAATTTTTTTACTTTCATGGTTGTAGTTGTTCAAAACCAGCATAAAGTCGATAATGATTTATGATTCATGATTCCAAGATGTAGTTTCAATATAAAATTGGACTACTGGTCGTTAGAATTTGGTGCTTTCCATCCGTTTTTTGTGATGGTTTCAACTAGCTCTATACTTACAGATGTTTGTTTCCCAAACCAATCACTACCATATATATTGCATGATGTTATGTGCATTTACTATATAGGGTTATTTTCGGCATTCCAAACTTTAATGTAACTAGTACGTACTTATTTCCAAATTCAGAGACGAATTTGAGGTTAAATTTTACCCATTGTTGTTTCTCATGAAATTTGATGCTGAGAGGTTGTGAAAATTTAGGTACAACGTCGTGCTAATAAACATTTCTGGCCTTAATGTAAAGGGAATTGTTTTTTTTTTTTAATGATATATTGAATCATGAGTCTCAAGGATTACATAGGTTCTTGTCCTGTTGAACAAGGACTTTAGCCCGGGACTTATGAGCAAAGGGCAACGAAATTTCCTATTTCGTGGAAAGGTCCGGACAGGGATGAACTCTGAAAAAAGGGAACAAAAATGTGCTTTACACTTCCGGTTAACCAGGTGAGTTAACTATTTCCGTTTATTCCTAACCCACCCTCCATGGTCGGGTAGTTCATTAACCCTAGTTAGGTACCCCAAACATTTTTTTCAGCCAGATAGTTCCATGGTACCCAATTTATATTACACGAATTTGCTATTGTCGTACCCACTTAAAAATTTTGGACCGCAGAAGTCTAAGGTTGTAATGGAAGTTACAACTATCGGGTTATCACTTAAACAATTTGGACTCCGCAATCTTAAATCCAGCACAAGGAGAATCGTAATATCCGAGGAGAAATAGGCTCTACAAAAGTAACTCCAGCAAAAACATGATAAAGAGCTCGAGACTATGAAGTCTTTTGTAAGATTCCTTCACCGTCACTGATTTTTAGTCTTTTTTCGTTATGTTTTCTTTCATTTATTGATTTACTTACCCACCTGATTTTG
>JAJJWX010005388.1:0-54953 GCA_023529315.1 Papaver bracteatum | reverse complement strand
GTAATAGTGGAATCAGTGTCTTGGTTATTCTCTCTTATCTTGAAATCAAATTTTGATCTAAGTTTCCTTTACTTTTAAGTTTAATTAAATCTAAATTCCTTTGCCTTCACAAGTTTCAAAAGAACCTTTCACTATCACTTTCTACAATACATCACTCGCAGAGGACGAGAACCAAGACTCTACATCATAAAACAAAAGAACAAGGTTACATAAGAAGCCTCTTAATAATTCAGCCCAACTTAGCCTCTCAAGGGACTTAGATCAATGAAAGTTTCTCTTTTGAACACTTCGTATCATTATCTATGAAACACAAAAGGAAGAAACAACGCAACGAGAGATTAACAATACATGCAGTGAATATTTTACACATTTCAACCTTTGGAGATTGGGTCCTCACTGATGCTCTATACTTGGAGATCAAAGGCCATTCCCTGGAGCTAACCACATGTTTCATAAAATGACCATCAATATATTTTGTTCTGCGAGTAAATATAGGATTCAAGCACCATCAAAATCATATAACACTACGGGAAAAAAGAAAGAAAAAAAAAACAATCTGGAGAAAATATACTTACAACAGCTATTGATGGTCCATCAGACTGGCTCGGGGACCCGTGCGATACATCCAAGGATAATGGTGGGAGTTCTGCCCACAATACTAGTAGGACAGTGTTCAACAGCTACATAGGAGTTCATTCCACCAAATTATGACAAACATTACCAAGATAACATGAGAAAAGTGCAAATTTTAGACAACATGCCACAACGAAAAGATCAAATGCAAAAAACAAAAAAAAATTTATCAAATTATCAAACTAATTTCTCGACATCAGGTGAATAGATACTTGACCAGATACCACAATAGCATCATCAGTACCATTACCTTTAGAGTCAGTGGTCAATGAGCGTGTGACAAGCATGAGAGCGATCCTGCGAAGAAAAGAAGACAATCTAGGTGAGTCCATACAAGAAAAAAAAATGTAAAACACCTATGGTTTTTTGTATCTAGACTACATCTAATAAAAAATAAAGTCTACAAGTCCATGAAAAAAATACAAGCTTCATAATTAGGGTCATATAATAGTGCATGCTAAAACAATCTTAAATGTAAGATTGATTCCAATCCCAAAAAACATTATAGTAAATAAAATGACTTGGTCTTCAGATTGGTTCACATAATCAACTACTTCCTCTAATGTAATTATATCTAATGCCTTTAAAAGTAAAGCAGTCTTGCAAGTTAGTGCTCAATAAATTATAGATGGGTAGTTTTTTCAAGGGAGAATTTATAAAGTACCCCCCTTTTTTGGGGGTCATTTCAAAAGTACCCCCGTTTTAAGATTTAACACACGATGGAGGACATAGAGATTAGACTTCAAGAGGATAGGGGACATATAAATGCAGTAATCTATGGACCTATCTAAATAAAATACTCCTAGTCCTATGGCCCTATCTAAATAAAATGTTCCTAATTGAAGAAGAAATTAATATGGACATGAAACATTAACCATACATGCGGGCGCCATTAACTAACCAAGTTGTACCTAACTGATATAATCCCCTGTTATGACATAAAAGCTAGGCCTTAAAGTTGCACTCCTGGCAAGTCATCAGAAAAAAATAAAATCGCAGAAAAAATTGCCTTTCTGCAGGTTACGCCTTTCACAAGGACTAGGAAGTGCAGAACTCGTATATCCTGGCTAACCTAGGCCATAAAACCAGAGTTCTTCTTTTTCACCTAAGATACATCCTTTCTTTCTCGACTCAAACCAGTGACTTGTACTTTCTGTCAGCTGTGTTCCTAGCTGGTAACTACTAAAAACATAAACCTAAGACTGAATCCTAATGTTCTGTGATTAGCTAACTACTGGCACTAATCATATGGTCAAGCCGATTCTCCTATCCCTGAAATTACAGGTGCACAATAGCTGCATAGAAATAACATGAAACAAGATTTCATCTACTTAAATGCAATGCTGCGACATGATTCAAGTAAATTCATTACATCACAACCTCATTCTTCGGCCTTAGCTGGTGCTGGTGCTGCATCTCTAATTTCATCAACTCCATCATCCCACACTGGAAGCAAAATCAGATAGAAGGTGAAAACGCTATTCTGAAACTACGTGCTTTTGTTTGCACAAATGTAAACAAAATTGACATTGTCTAGTAATAAAATGAGCTTTTCAACAACATCAACCAACTCACCAAGAGTATTGCTGGTACCAACTTGCTTCTGTATAGAAGAGAATTTAAGAAAACACATTCACAGAGACATGTAAACATGATATTCTTTATCTACAACCTCATCAAACCTCATGAAGTTAGAATGGTTAAACCCATCTTATATTCATTCAATCTGAACTGGACCATCATATTCTTCTATCATTTACGTAACCATCATGATCTTCTAATTCAAACCCTAGTTCTTGTGAGTTTCCATAGCACCATCTGTCACCTTCACCGGAACAATCAAACCCATTTTATCTTCAATACCACACGGATGAGTTGAACCCATCTTATATTCAATCAATCCGAACTGGATCTTCTCGAATTTCACTTTTTTCATGTTAGAACTTCTATCTGCAAGACACACACATCACATTAAAAACCCTAAAATCTAATTGATAAAAAAATAAGGAATAAAATCATTGAAGATAAACAAATTTAACTTTTAATAAATCTTACATCATCATCATCAACATCAGAAAACCCCTAAATCACAAAAAAAAATACCAAAATTAAATCAGAATCAACCCATTTAAATTAAAACTATAAGTAAAGAGATGGAAATAATCATAAAATAAACCACCAACTTTACCTCGTTGCTGGTGAATCACAACTTTTGACTATGAAGAAGAAGTAGAAGAGGGAAAAGAAGAAGAAGAAGGTGGTGGTTTCTCGAGGTGATGAAGGTTAGGATAATATGGTGTTGGTGTTTAGGTTTTAGATGAACTTTTGAGGGCTGGTTTCATCTTTATTTCGCTGGTTCATGGTGATGAAGATTGACCTGAAGATATTTGATGGAGAAAATAAGATGGTTCTTTAAAATCTGAAACCCTAATTGTTCATCAATCTAATGAAACCCTGATTTCTTAATCTCTCTGTCTCTCTTTATGAATAATCATCAGAACTCTGTAGATCCATACAAAAGAAGTAAAAATCAACAACACATTAGATCTACAGAAGAAAAAAGAAGAGAGGGAGATTCGGAGGCGCGGGATGAGAAAGAAAAGAGAGACGGAGATGAAGAAAGAAAGAAAGAGAAAATAGATAAGAATTAGAGTTCGAGTGGTGGAGGGATACAACCAAGAATGGACGGACCAGATTGTTTTTTATCCACTCATACGGATTAATAAATGATCTTGACGGTTGAGATTATATTTGAGATGCTCATACGGATTGGGAAATATGTGTGTTTCACTTTGTGTTAATACGAGGTTTAATTATCAATCTTCGACATGAAAAAAAATCCAAAAAAAATATTAATAAATTCAGGACATTGTTATGGACATTCTAATATAAAAAAATCCAGAAAATGTATAAGAATGAATCAGGAAAATGAAAATGAATTCGATAATTGGTGAGTTTTTTTGTGCTTTCTATTTGTGTTTTTGTTCTTCCAGTTTGAATTTCGACTAGTCGCATAGGTCGCGAAGTAATTTTGACAAGTCATACAGGTCAAGAAATAGCTTTAGTTCACACTGGTAAACTCAGGTTAGAAGATAACTAGAGATGGACCACGAAATTCAGGATGGTTCTGACTTTAAACTTAGCTTGATACATTATCAAAATCGATAAATATGAGGCTCATTGTTGATTCGAACTTCAAATGTGATATAACAACATACAAACTATAATTCGGAAACTTGGTAAGAACGATTAATCCATCCATTTACAGGTAAGATTCCTTTGGAATATTCCCCGAAACCTTAAACAAACCCTATTCTGGCATATTGTATGCATACATTGGCTCCGAAATCGAAACCTGGATGGGAGTGGACTACTATAAGTCGGAAACTTGGTAAGAATGATGAATCCAATCATTTATAGGTATGATTCCTTTGGTATATTCTCTGAAACCTTAAACAAACCCTATTATGGCATATTGTATGCAAACACTGGCTCCGAAATTGAAACCTCGCTGGAAGTGGACTACTATAAGTCGGAAACTTGGTAAGAATGATGAATCCATCCATTTACAGGTAAGATTCCTTTGGAATATTCCCTGAAACCTTAAACAAACCCTATTCTGGCATATTGTATGCATACATTGGCTCCGAAATCGAAACCTGGCTGGGAGTGGACTACTATAAGTCGGAAACTTGGTAAGAATGATTAATCCAACCATTTATAGGTATGATTCCTTAGGTATATTCTCTAAAACCTTAAACAAACCCTATTCTGGCATATTGTATGCAAACACTGGCTCCGAAATTGAAACCTCGCTGGGAGTGGACCACTATAAGTCGGAAACTTGGTAAGAATGATGAATCCATCCATTTACAGGTAAGATTCCTTTGGAATATTCCCCGAAACCTAAAACAAACCCTATTCTGGCATATTGTATGCATACATTGGCTCCGAAATCGAAACCTGGCTGGGAGTGGACTACTATAAGTCGGAAACTTGGTAAGAATGATGAATCCAACCATTTATAGGTAAGATTCCTTTGGAATATTCTCTGAAACCTTAAACAAACCCTATTCATGCATATTGTATGCAAACACTGGCTCCGAAATTTAAACCTCGCTGGGGGTGGACTACTATAAGTCGGAAACTTCGTAAGAACGATGAATCCATCCATTTACAAGTAAGATTCCTTCGAAATATTCCCCGAAACATTAAACAAACCCTATTCTGGCATATTGTATGTGAACCCTGGCTCCGAGATCGAAACCTTGCCGTGAGTGGACTACTATAAGTCGGAAACTTCGTAAGAACGATGAATCCATCCATTTACAGGTAATATTCCTTCGGAATATTCCCCGAAACATTAAACAAACCCTATTCTGGCATATTGTATGTGAACACTGGATCCGAGATCGAAACCTGACCGTGAGTGGATTGCTATAAGTCGGAAACTTCGTAAGAACGATGAATTCATCCATTTACAAGTAAGATTCCTTCGAAATATTCCCTGAATCATTAAACAAACCCTATTCTGGCATATTGTATGCGAACCCTAGCTCCGAGATCGAAACCTGGCCGTGAGTGGACTGCTATAATTCAGAAACTTGGTAAGAACGATTAATCCATCCATTTATAGGTAAGATTCCTTTGGAATATTCCCCGAAACCTTAAACAAACCCTATTCTGGCATATTGTATGCATACATTGGCTCCAAAATCGAAACCTGGCTGGGAATGGACTACTATAAGTCGAAAACTTGGTAAGAATGATGAATCCAACCATTTATAGGTATGATTCCTTTGGTATATTATCTGAAACCTTAAACAAACCCTATTATGGCATATTGTATGCAAACACTGGCTCCGAAATTGAAACCTCGCTGGGAGTGGACTACTATAAGTCAAACCCTAAAACTTGGTAAGAATGATGAATCCATCCATTTACAGGTAAGATTCCTTTGGAATATTCCCCAAACCAAACCTTAAACAAACCCTATTCCGGGAGGCATATTGTATGCATACATTGGCTCCGAAATCGAAACCTAGCTGGGAGTGGACTACTATAAGTCGGAAACTTGGTAAGAATGATGAATCCAACCATTTATAGGTATGATTCCTTTGGTATATTCTCTGAAACCTTAAACAAACCCTATTCTGGCATATTGTATGCAAACACTGGATCCGAAATTGAAACCTCGCTGGGAGTGGACTACTATAAGTAGGAAACTTGGTAAGAATGATGAATCCATCCATTTACAGGTAAGATTCCTTTGGAATATTCCCCGAAACCTAAAACAAACCCTATTCTGGGATATTGTATGCATACATTGGCTCCGAAATCGAAACCTGGCTGGGAGTGGACTACTATAAGTCGGAAACTTGGTAAGAATGATGAATCCAACCATTTATAGGTAAGATTCCTTTGGAATATTCTCCGAAACCATAAACAAACCCTATTCTTGCATATTGTATGCAAACACTGGCTCCGAAATTGAAACCTCGCTGGGAGAGGACTACTATAAGTCGGAAACTTGGTAAGAATGATGAATCCAACCATTTATAGGTAAGATTCCTTTGGAATATTCTCCGAAACCTTAAACAAACCCTATTCGTGAGCATATTGTATGCGATGAACATTTACAGATCCGAGATCGAAACCTGACCGTGAGTGGATTGTTATAAGTCGGAAACTTCGTAAGAACGATGAATTCATCCATTTACAGGTAAGATTCCTTTGAAATATTCCCTGAATCATTAAACAAACCCTATTCTGGCATATTGTATGCGAACCCTATCTCCTAGATCGAAACCTGGCCGTGAGTGGACTGCTATAATTCAAAAACTTGGTAAGAACGATTAATCCATCCATTTACAGGTAAGATTCCTTTGGAATATTCCCCGAAACCTTAAACAAACCCTATTCTGGCATATTGTATGCATACATTGGATTCTCCGAAATTTAAACCTGAAACCCTGGGAATGGACTACTATAAGTCGAAAACTTGGTAAGAATGATGAATCCAACCATTTATAGGAATGATTCCTTTGGTATATTCTCTGAAACCTTAAACAAACCCTATTCTGGCATATTGTATGCAAACACTGGCTCCGAAATTTAAACCTCGCTGGGAGTGGACTACTATAAGTCGAAACTTGGTAAGAACGATGAATCCATCCATTTATAGGTAAGATTCCTTTGGAATATTCCCCGAAACCTTAAATAAACCCTATTCTGGCATATTGTATGTGAACACTGTATCTGAGATCGAAACCTGACCGTGAGTGGATTGCTTTAAGTCGGAAACTTCGTAAGAACGATGAATTCATCCATTTACAGGTAAGATTCCTTCGAAATATTCCCTGAATCATTAAACAAACCCTATTCTGGCATATTGTATGCGAACCCTAGATCCGAGATCGAAACCTGGCCGTGAGTGGACTGCAATAATTCAGAAACTTGGTAAGAACGATTAATCCATCCATTTACAGGTAAGATTCCTTTGGAATATTCCCCGAAACCTTAAACAAACCCTATTATGGCATATTGTATGCATACATTGGCTCCGAAATCGAAACCTGGCTGGGACTGGACTACTATAAGTCTAAAACTTGGTAAGAATGATGAATCCAACCATTTATAGGTATGATTCCTTTGGTATATTATCTGAAACCTTAAACAAACCCTATTCTGGCATATTATATGCAAACACTGGCTCCGAAATTGAAACCTCGCTGGGAGTGGACTACTATAAGTCGAAAACTTGGTAAGAATGATGAATCCATCCATTTACAGGTAAGATTCCTTTGGAATATTCCCCGAAACCTTAAACAAACCCTATTCTGGCATATTGTATGCATACATTGGCTCCGAAATCGAAACATGGCTGGGAGTGGACTACTATAAGTCGGAAACTTGGTAAGAATGATGAATCCAACCATTTATAGGTATGATTCCTTTGGTATATTCTCTGAAACCTTAAACAAACCCTATTCTGGCATATTGTATGCAAGCACTGGATCCGAAATTGAAACCTCGCTGGTGGTGGACTACTATAAGTCGGAAACTTGGTAAGAACGATGAATCCATCCATTTACAGGTAAGATTCCTTTGGAATATTCCCCGAAACCTAAAACAAACCCTATTCTGGCATATTGTATGCATACATTGGCTCCGAAATCGAAACCTGGCTGGGAGTGGACTACTATAAGTCGGAAACTTGGTAAGAATGATGAATCCAACCATTTATAGGTAAGATTCCTTTGGAATATTCTCTGAAACCATAAACAAACCTTATTCTTGCATATTGTATGCAAACACTGGCTCAGAAATTGAAACCTCGCTGGGAGAGGACTACTATAAGTCGGAAACTTGGTAAGAATGATGAATCCAACCATTTATAGGTAAGATTCCTTTGGAATATTCTCTGAAACCTTAAAAAAAAAAACCCTATTCTGGCATATTGTATGCGAACACTGGCTCCGAAATTGAAACCTGGCTGGGAGTGGACTACCATAAGTCGGTAACTTGGTAAGAATGATGAATCCAACCATTTATAGGTAAGATTCCTTTGGAATATTCTCTGAAACCTTAAACAAACCCTATTTTGTCATATTGTATGCATACCCTGAACTCGTGACGGAATATATCAGAATTGAACATCACAGGTTCAAAGATTACTAAAGTTAGACCCGAGTTTCTCTTTCGGATGAACTGGAGACGGAATATATCAGAATTGAACATCACAGGTTCAAAGATTACTAGAGTTAGACATGAGTTTGTCTTTCGGATGAACTGGAGACGGAATATATCAGAATTGAAAATCACAGGTTCAAAGATTACTAGAAGTGAGAATTTTTTTGCAGAAGTGAATAAAATCTGGCAGAAGTGAGAAAAATTTAGCAGAAGTGTTTATACCTCTACGACGACTCTTAAAGGGGTTGTAGAAGGTTTATTTATCTTTTTCTTCTTATCTTTTCAATCTCCCATCATAACCATCCAAATTACATCATAACCGTCCATTAATTTTTTGTTCCTTAACATATTTTTTTCTTATCACTTTTTTTATAAAATTAGATGTAAAATATAATTAAACATGTAAATGTGGAAGGATGGTTGGAATCCCAGACTTGGAAGGAAGAGACTCAGGTTCGACTCACCTTAGCCTCATTTTTTTTTTTCAAATAAATTTTTATTTTTACAACTCTTATAGAGGTTGTAATTATAAATGACAAAAAAAAAAAACACAAAACTACCAACATTGTGAATCCGGAAGGATGGTTGATGACTTGTATTAATGCGTAGTAGGCTTGTGTTCGAATCTCTCCAACAACTTTTGTCGAACCAATATTTTTTTTTAACTTCAACAACTCTTATGAATGTTGTTATATAGTAATTCACTATCTTTATGTTATGAGTTGTTAAAATCTAAAGGTGGTCACTACTCTTTGCACACAAATGTTGTGGTTTTGATTCTCGTCACTACTCTTTGGTCCTGTTTGTCCTAAGAGTTGGACGTTTTTTAACTTTGACAACTATTATTTGGTAAAGGTAGTAAAACAGGCCACCTTTCACAACTTTAAAAATATGAGTTGTAAAGTTACAGTTGTAGATAACTGTTTTTCCCGTAGTGCCAGAATCCGGCGAGTTAAATGATTTTTTTCTTTTTTGAAGGAACAAGGAGCTACACAAAGGTCCTAAGAGAATTTCATTAAATTACCTCATTGAGGTTTGAAGAAATACAAGGTAGAGCGCAATTAGAGTTCCACCATCCGGTTACATCTAATGCACAACAAATTGACATATGTTATGTTCTAATGACATTTAATTTTCAGGAACATCGACAAATCAAACTTTCTCAACTTGGCTAACCGTGTGTTTGATTTGAAGAACACGAGATCTAAGGTTAGACTCAACGAAAATGGATTTAAATACCTTTGCAGCATCTCCTTCACTCTTCTGCTTGACAATATTTAGTTTTCCTGCCAATCTCATTTCCAATAAATTGCCTCAGTTTCAGTATGAGATGAGTAGTAGCATCAAAAGTACGTAATAGTTCCACCTCCAATATAAACTCCCAAATAATTTTGTGCAATTACTCCAGCAACACCTTTGTTTGATACGGATGCAGCATCAACGTTAATCTTAACATAAGGAAGGAGGGGCGGATCTAAAGCCTAACTTAACCTTACTTAAGCCATGATATAAATCTTATAAGTGCACTTTCTCTTCTTTTTACTACTTATTTTAAATTTGGCCCATAAACATCCTATCATTTTTAGAGGTGACCCCAAAAGAATTAGGGCAACACAAAAGGAAAAAATAAGTCACAATCGGGAGGTTAGAGCATTTCCTATGGGAATGAACAAACTCAAACATTTGTAAACTGAAAGCAAAATGAACAAATTGGGCTCCACTAGTGATTTTATTAATATAAACTAATAAGAGTTGGGTCTCACTAGTGATTTTATTTATATAAAATATTAAGAGTTGGGTCCCACGAAATATTTAACTAATAAAAAGAAATATTAAAAAATAAACCCTAAATATTTTAAACGGGTTTTGGAGAGAGAAAAGCACTGGGCGTTTCTTCTTCCAACGCGGCGTCATTGCTGTGGACGCCAGCGTTATTAGGGATGACGCGCGCCATTACAATAAACGTGCGTCTGTTGTTGCGACTCGATGTTCAAACCTTCAAATATGTTCATTTGAACATCCATTTTCTTGGTTTGTTCATTCCATAGTGGGAACAAAATGAACAAACTCTGAGTTTGTTTATGCCATAGGAATTGCTCTTAATCCACAATCGGTAGATAACTTTACAATCCCTTTTTTTTAATGGTCAAACTACCCTTTACAATCCGGAAGTTAATCCACAATAGGGAGTCAATTTAGTTTATATAATTTCCGAATATAAAGTATCCCCAAAATAAAATCCTATATCTTTTGAATTTTGATTATCCTATAATCGGTAGTAAATAAAGTTATTTTGACTCCCGATTAAAGTAGACCTTTGGCTAAAATGCTACTATAATCGGTAGTGAATTTAGGTTATTTAACTCCCGAATATAGAGTAATCCCAAAATAAGATTTTGCCAAAATCCTCTTTTTTCTGAATTTTGGTTGAGCCTATAATCGGTAGTAAATGAAGTTATCCTGACTTCCGATTATACAGTAGATCTCTTTTCCGAAATCCTACCATAATAGGTAGTCAAGATAGTTCATATAACTACAGAATATAGAATAGCCCCAAAATGATATTTTGCAAAAATCCTATTTTTTTGGAATTTTGGTTGAGCCTCTAATCGGTAGTAAATGAAATTATCCTGACTCTCTTTGCAAATATCTAACCATATTCGGTAGTCAAAATAGTTCATATAACTACCGAATATAGACCCCAAAATAAGATTTTGTAAAAATCCTTTTTTTTTAAAAAAAAAAATTTTTGGTTGAGCCTATAATCGGTAGTAAATGAAGTTATCCTGGCTCTCTTTACCAATATCCAACCATATTCGGTAGTCAAAATAGTTCATATAACTACCGAATACAAAGTAGCCAAAAAAATAAAGATTTTGCAATCGGTAGATAAAAAAAACTAAACTACCGATTATGAAGGGACGTATAAATATTTTCAACCTATTTTGTCTTTTTGTGTCGTATTTAATTTTTTAGGGGTCGCCCCTAAAAATGGTAGGATAAACATGCCTAAAACTTAAGCTTAAGTCCGGAGAAAAATATTGGCTTAGCCCAACTAACTTGTCAAGCCACTCCCATACACAAATTTTGAATCGTTTTTTGGGGACCATGGTTTTTTTGGTTCTCGGTTCGGTTATGTTGCAAAAAATATTTTCCAACCGAACATAAGTTCGGTTAGTTGCAAAAAAACATTTCCCAACCGAACTGGTGAGTTCGGTTAGTTGCAAAAAACATTTTCCAACCGAACATTAGTTCGGTTAATTGCAAAAAAAACATTTTCCAACCAAACCTTAGTTCGGTTACGTCGCAAAACGGAGGTTCCCATTGTTGTAGACCAGGGATAAAAGGGAGTAACAAAGGGTTTTCAAAAAATAAAGTTTCCCAACCATCCAAAAGTAATCCACAAGCACCACTTGTTTCGATCGGTAACACAAACACTATTTGAAATCATTAAACACTATTTGAAATCACTTGCTGAAGTTAGGTCAATTAATAATAGAGTTAATTTGTAAAAGGGTCGCATCTTTTTGGCTATATTAGGGTCTGGGTCGTAGATGTTGTAATTGCTGCGTTTGGGTCGTATACTAACAGTTGACCGTCAAGTCAACTGTTAGTTGAAATTTCAATTATGGTCAAAATAACGCTCGTCTTGACCAAGTTAAGCAATCAGTTACCGTTAGACCCATGGGTCACACGTGTTACACTGTTTACTCGTCTGAAAATATGATTTCCACTCATCTCTTTTTATTTGCCCTGTAAAATCATTCATGAGACCTCCCTCCTCATCGCGGATCTCAATAACTTCACAACCACGTACATACTGAAGGCCAAGCATCTCTGGCACAATTGATTTTGCATCCTCCTCTGCACTGAGAGGCTCAAATGAAGGACGGATGGAGAGAAGAAATAACACATCATGCTCCTTAATTGAATTCCATTCCGACCTAATCTGTGCTTTATAACTGGAAATGTTGAACGTAACATCTGCCATTACAGAGGATGGCTTGAACTCTCCAATATTGGGTTGTTTAACCTCCTTAATCTTAAATTCAACCCTCCCAGCCCAGGGATCTTCGTTAGATACCAACTTGAGCTGTAAGAAAAAAGAGTGTCAACCACTATAAACAGATAACTCATGTGCAAACGAGCAAGGAAAATAACAAGTAGATGATCGACCTTATCGCAAACCAAGTCTTGTAGCTCCTTAGGAGAAAGCACGGATAATTTCTTAGTCAGGTCGGCATGTTTGTCAATCGAGCCTACATTAGCCAATGCAAGTTCTCTCAACTACACGGGTTAAAACATAACATAGGTGAGATACAATGAAAAACTAGAAATAAACACAATTATATGAGCAGTATGCAATTCATATCTAGAATAAAGACAACATTGTTTGCATATGAACACTGATGAACACACCATGGGAAGTTTCTTGAATGCCAACAACTGGAAAGCTTGTATGATCATTAATCTCAAACCCTTCGTAAAACTGAGTAGAAGCCCCACCATTCCTTCCCCTAGCACCACCTCTTCTTCCTCTAGAAGTTGAAAGATAGACGATGATTGATGGAGTTTAAAATTGAGAAGAGAGGGTGTGCAAAAGCCAACAAAGAACCGTCACCGAAGAACACAAATTATGGTGATACAAAAACTACCTACTAACTTTCTAACAAACAGGTTCTCTTCATAATAAAAAAGTAAGTCAAAAGATGGATTGGAGTCATGATAAACAATAGGAGTAGTCTGAAACATCAAGAATCCTAATCGGAAGTCAACAAATAAACCTCACCAAATGAAATTGAAGACATGGTGAACAAATCATCAAACTGACTACCGCGATTGATTGATTGATTTTTTTTTTTTTGGAAATTAGAGAACAGAAGAAGGAAATCAGATTAGGTTATAACAATTAAACAAGGAGAAGAAGGATTGATACCGAGGGGGTTCGAATTAACCAACATGCAGATGCCAATGGATGGGAACTTGAAAGAGAGAATCGACCAATTGACCAAGCACTAGCAAAAAAAGAGGCAACTTCATCGACAAATCAAATAAATCAATACCCAAATCGAAGGTAAATCTCGGTAACTGAGACGAAATAGCGACCCTAAGGCCTGCATCGCTCCGGTAATCACAAGGTTTAGGCGCCGTTCATGGGGAAGAAGAGGGGATATTGTTTTCGAGAGGGGATATTGTTTTTTTTTTTTTTTATCGACGGGGATATTGTTTTCGAGAGGGAAAAATATAGAATCTAACAGTTTTTATATGGGTCTGTTACAAAATGGATCGGGTTGGTTAAACCCGGTTATGTTTTTAACAAAGGTTAGGATATGATGTCCTTTAACCATTTGATAAGGGTATTTAAGTAAGAAAACACACGGTCAAAATGAGTCTACGACCCAAACGCAGCAATTACAACTTCTACGACCCAGACCCTAATATAGCCAAAAAGATGCGACCCTTTTACAAATTAACTCTTAATAATATTGGTGCTTTTGAATAGAACCTAAATATTATTAGACGAGATCGTGATCATGTGGTGGTGGAGCTGGCTTCCCCTTCTTGATAATTTTCTGAACTTAGATAGTGAGGCTGATAATTGCGGAATCTGGATGGGAAACTATTCTAATGGAAAATTTTCGTCGGGCTATTTCTGGTTAATTTCTTCCTGTCCTTCCCGGTTAAATTTATTTCTCCCAATAGAGTCTGGTCCAGGTTTTGGCCAACTGAAGTGAGTTTTTTATTTGGGTTTCTGGCTTCGGGAAGATCAATACTCAAGATGTTATGTGCAGAAGAGGCTGGCGCAAAGATTTGGTTAATCACTGTTATTTACGTGAGCGCGATGCGGAATCTGTTAATCATATTCTCTTTCACTGTAAGGTGGGTTGGCGTATTTGGTGTACATTTCTTCATGATTGGATCCTGAAGTGGGTCACTCCTCCCGATGTTATTGGTTTTTTTTCAAGTTGGCCTCATAGGTCTAACACTCGAAGAAAATGCTTCTTCCTTAAGGTTCTTCTCGCTGCAATTCTTTGGTGTCTATAGGAGGAGACAAATATGAGAGCTTTCCAAAATCTTTCTAAAACTCATGCTAAAATTGTAGACTCTGTGAAGCTAACGGTGGCCTATTGGTTTCATCGAAAAAGTGTCTTTCAAGGAATTTCGGTAGAGCAATTTATTATCGGTTGGAAGGAGGAGATTTTTGAACCACCATAAGTCGTTGCACTCGCTCGTTCTTAGTTGATGTTTTTTCTTGGTCTGTATGCTTTTCTTTTTCTAGTCGAGTTGAGCTCCTTCTGTTTTGGAGTTTTGTTTTTGTAGGTAGTTTTTGCTGGCTTCTTCTTTTCTTTTTGGTCCAGAGCATCAGGGATCATACTTCATGTACTCTCACTTTTCATCTATAAAATGTTTAATTTAACTTGAGTTTTTAGGGGCGAATCAAACAGAATTAGGGCGACACAAAAAGACAAAAATAGATAATAATTGGAAGGTTAATCCATAATCGGTAGATAATTTTAAATCCCATTTTTTAATGGCCAAACTTCCCTTTACAATCGGTATATAACTGTACAATCGGTATTTAATCAACAATCGGTAGTCAAGATAGTTCATATGGCTACCGAATTTAGAGTTGCCCCAAAATCAGATTTTACAAAAATCCTCATTTTTTTGAATTTTGGTTGAGCCTATAATCGGTAGTAAATGAAGTTATCATGACTTCCGATTATACAGTATACCTCTTTGACGAAATCTTACCATAGTCGAGATAGTTCATATAGCTACCGAATATAGAGTTGCCCCAAAATCAGATTTTGGAAATTTTTTTTTTTTTTTTTTTGAATTTTGGTTGAGCCTATAATCGGTAGTAAATGAAGTTATAATGACTTCCGATTATACAGTATACCTCTTTGGCGAAATCTTACCATAATCGGTAGTCAAGATAGTTCATATAGCTACCGAATATAGAGTTGCCCCAAAATCAGATTTTGCAAAAATCCTCATTTTTTGAATTTTGGTTGAGCCTATAATCGGTAGTAAATGAAGTTATAATGATTTCCGATTATCTTATCTCTCTTTGCAAATATCCAACTATAATCGGTAGTCAAAATAATTCATACAGCTACCGAATATAGGGTAGCCCCAAAACCAGATTTCGCAAAAATCCTTTTTTTTTTTTTTTAAATTTTGATTATCCTATAATCGGTAGTAAATAAAGTTACCGGCATTGTATTCATACCACGTCCATGCCCGCACCGGACCCCCCAGACCCCATGTATAGTGTATCGACATTGTATTCATACCACGTCCATGCCTGCACCGATATTTTTCAACTGCATTGGTTGAGCCTATAATCGGTAGTAAATGAAGGTACATTTACTTCCGATTATACAATGGACCTCTTTACCGGAATCCTAGCATAATCGGTAGTCAAAGATAATTCATATAACTACCGAATATAGAGTTGCCTCAAAATGAGATTTTGCAAAAATCTCTATTTTTCTAATTTGGTTGAGCCTATAATCGGTAGTCAAAATAGTTCATATAACTACCGAATATAGAGTTTCCCCAAAAATGAAATTTTGCAATTGGTAGCTAAAAAAGACCTAAACTACCGATTATGAAGGGGCACATAAGTATTTTCAACCTATTTTGTCTTTTTTGTGTCGCCCCTAATTTACAATGCAGGTTTGTTGTGATGTGTAGGAGAATATTATCCCAAACCCCCTGCAATGGCTATCACATATTCTCCTACACTATTCCTTGCAATGAAACCATATCCTGATAAACCTGGGTTCCCCCTTGAATCCCCATCACAAAAAAAGCAGAAGTTGATTACTCTGTGGCAGAGAGAAATAGATTTCTTGGACAGCAAAGGTTTTTGTCTTTCTGCATTTCATTCCAAACTGTTTTAAGATTTGCAGGTCATATGCAGTGTTCCACATATACTGTTTCATTCTTATTTCACTTTCAGCAGAAAACTTCAGTATTCTGGCTTTGATGTTGTGTAAATTAATAACTTCTTCATCATATACACAATTGTTTCTTTGAAACCATAATTCCGTGAGTAATATGAAGGCATCTATTCTCCAGATTTCTTTCACAGCAGGGCTTCTATGCTTTGCAAAGTTAATAATGTCTTCAAAAGATTTGGGATTTTTAAAGCAGAACATTCCACCTAACCAGTTCCAGATGATTTCACTAAAATTGTAGTCCCACAAAATATGATCCAGAGATTCCTCAGCTTTCTTGCAAAAACAGCATCTTGAAGCCAATTGAAATTTTCTAGTTTTCATCTTTTCATCTGTGGAGAAAATACCACTAACTATTTTCCATACATTACTTGAGACACTAGGATGTATAAAATGATTCCATACCTCGACTGGAAATTTAAGCTTAGGGTACTTTGTCCTTATGCATTCAACAACAGAGGATACAATGAAGATTCCAGTAAGATTACCACTCCACACCCTTCTGTCACCTTCCATGTTCACCAAAGGCAATTCATTCACTGATATCACTTCTAACAGTTCATTTGGTATCACCCATTCACCTTCCAATAATAAATTTCCAACTTTAAAATCAGGGAATTGAGCCATATAACCATTTTCAGGATACAATTCACATAAAGGTTTTTCTTTTAACCAAGTATCTTTCCATACTAAGATTTTGTCACCATCCCCCACTAACCATCTTGTATGGCACTTTACCTATTCTGAGATCCATTTCAACCCTGGTAGAATTGATGATTTTTTATAGTATTTAACCCACTCTCCATCTTTGGTTAAAAACTTTTCTTGAAAGAATCTAGCCCACTCTTATATGTCATTCTGAATTTTCCACCATAATTTCATAATCAGGGCTTTAATTATTGTTTCTAGTCTCCGCAGACCCATACCACCTTGTTCCAATGGAGAGCATACATTGTTCCACTTCAGTGTAATAGTCATTTTCTTTGCAGGGTCACCAGTCCAAAGAAAATTTCTTATAATGTTCTCACATTCTTTTAGGACTCATTGGGGCCATTTGTACACTGACATACAGTATATGGGGATACTGCAGAGAACATGCTTTACCAGAATTAATCTTTCTTGGAAAGATAAAAGCTTACCCATCCATCTTGCTAAGTTCCCTTTTATTTGCTCCACACAATTCCAAACATGTTGAGATTTGATGCAAATTGGTGTTAGCATAACACCAAGGTATTTATCCGGGAAATAGGAGAGAGGAATATTGCATTCAATAGATATTTGTTGTTTTATCAACTCACTTGTGCCTCCAATAAAGCATTTGCTTTTAGCAAGGATGGCTACTTGTCCCGATGCATCTTGATAGTCTTTAAGAATTGAGATGAGTTTTCTGACATTCCTCTTGTCCCCATTACAGAAAAGAAATATGTCATCTGCAACAAAAAAATGTAAAGGTTGTACCCCATTCCTTGATACCATAGGTTGAAGTTGTCTTGATTGAATCATTTTTGTTATTATTCTGCTCAACAAGTCTTTAGCTATCACAAATAGGAGAGGTGATAAGGGGTCACCTTGTCTGAGGCCTCTCCCTACCTGAAAATATCCTACAGGACCACCATTTAGAAGCACAAATATTCTTGCAGACTTTAGTAGAGTGTGTAACCATGTAATTCCCTTTTCAGAGAAACCAAATTTCCTCATAACTTGAAATAAGAATGACCAGCTAAGAGAGTCATAGGCTTGGGATATGTCAAGTTTAAGTCCTAAATTTCCACCTATTCTTTTGATGTTTAGTTCATTCACCAACTCTGATGCAAGAACTATTTGCTCTTGAATATTCACGCCTCTTATAAATGCTCCTTGTTGGGGGATACTACCTTCTGAATGATGCTACCATATCTTGTGGAAATTATCTTTGTAATCACTTTAAAGATGAAGTTCATTAATCCAATTGGCCTAAATTGTGCAGCTTATTTGGCACTCTTGAATTTTGGTAGGAGGAGTAAGAAATTTTCATTAAAGCCTTGTGGAATAAAACCTCCTCTCCAGCAGTATATAATAGATTTTGTTAAATCTTTTCCAATTATTTCCCAAGCATGTCTATAAAACCACCCTGCAAACCCATCAGGGTCAGGGGAACTATCAGGATAAAGTTCAAAAACTTCTTGTTTCACTTCTTCTTCATATGGAACTGCATCTAAGACCAAATTCTCCTCTTCAGTCACTAATTGTGGAATATCTTGGAAAATATCTGGAATAGAGCATACTTCTTGAAATTTAAACTTTTCTTCAAAATGAGTCACTAAAATATCAGCAATATTTTGTTGGTCAGCTAATATATTTCCATTAGGGTCTTCTAATTCAACTATAGCATTTTTAGCTTGTCTTAACTTCATGTTAACATGAAAGAACCTTGAGTTTGATGCACCTTCTTTTAGCCACTTAATTCTTGATTTTTGTTGATTGATTTCTTTTTGTTGCTCCAAAATAATGAGGTACTCTCGACAACTTCATATCTATTGTCTCGATTGGATCTCGGGTACGGGTGAGTTTCACTTGTTTTCTGTCTGGGTCTTGATGACTCTAATAATGGAAATTTCGGAAATTGGTTTTTTAATTATGCACAAAATTATATTTAGACATTTTTCAATCAGGTTTTTAATGCACAAGATAAGAGTTAATCATTGGTATTGAAAATGATAAACATGTTGTGATATAGAAGATAAATAACAAGAGACGCAAAATAGAGGGGAAGAAGAAGGGAGAAATTCTATTCATTAGTGTGTTAGACAAACATTAGAGCCTCTATTTATAGGGCTAGACACAAGGGAATACCAATAATAAACGAGATTAACCCTAGATATTCTTAACATAATTACACGTTTATAACACTCCCCCTAATTAATGACCTTGTGTCTAAGCTAATTGCCTCGTTAAAACCTTGTCGGGAAATTCCAAAAGGACAAAACCTGATGGAAGGGAAAAGAGTACAATTAACAAAACTTAGAAAATATTTGGACACGCAAATGTTTCCTCAATAAAACCTTGACAAGGAAAACCCAGTGGGAAAAACCTTGATGAAAGAAAAATAGTACAACACAATAATTCCAACAGAATGCACCTTATGCGATGGTGCTCCCCCGATGAGTACTTCAGTAAATTCTTGGCTTGCAAATCTTTGAGACAAGACTTCCCAATTTCGGTGAACGAATTTCTTAAATGCTGAATATAGTAATGCGTTCGTGAGAATTTTCCAGTTGATGAAGTCTTCGTTTGTGTTAGTATTCTAATGGTAGTGTTGTCGAGTCTTCATGCTTCTTTAAGATACATTAAGTACTTGTGTCTTGGATTGCTGATTTCTTGGAGATGATTTGCAGAAATAGTCGATGTGGTTTCTTCAACAAAGTGCCAAGATATGACTACCTTATCATACGTGAACAAAAATCGTATTTGTTAGAAAGAAATCCAAATTCTTAGGAGATGATTAAGTTGATTTGGTTTAATCAAATGTGGGCATCCACTAAACAACCAAAATATATACAACTCCCCCTTGGATGATCATCATTTTTGAATTAAATTTCCTCACTAAAACCTTGCCAATAAAACCCAAGCGGAAAAAATTTGGACGAAGGAAAAAAAACACAAATATCAACATTAAAAAAATAATATATTAAACGTCAGAGATGTTGCCTCGTTAAAACCTTGTCAGGAAAACCACATGGGACAAAACCTGAAGCCAAGGGAAAAGAGTACAACTTTTGACATATTTATCGATGCTAACTCAACTACATGAGTTTTTCAAGAAATAAGCATCAAAATAATAACTCTATTTTATCTTAAAGAAGAGTTTAAGCTAGCATAATTCCAACTACATATTTAAGAAAGAGAAAGAAAAAAATAGAATTTATGTTGGTAACGCGTGGATTTTTGTGTTTTTAAGGACTCCTCAAGAGACCTATATAGTTTAAAACATCAACAAATTAATATGGATTCTTGGTTTTATACCAAATTCTAAAAACACATAAAGGATTGTTAAACCTGATATGATAGAATCAGGTGGCTGTCTGAATATAAATAATTTGAATCCTCCAAGGATTACAAATTGAATATGTACGTACTCCGATCAAATTTCTTGTGTAAATGCAATACGAGTCCCTCAAGGACTACCACGCCAAAAGCATCATATATGGAGAAAAAAAAAATTATTGAATCAATCCTAGGGTTTGAGAAGAAAAATAAAAATAAATAGATGAAACCCTCAAATCGTTTTTACAACGATCATATTTCTCATATAACGCATGAAGACTATACCAAAATGTAATTTTCAAAATTCATGCTTGCACGGTTAAGGTGTTAAGCTTTGGATCCAAATATTGCGGTATTCAAGAGATTTCAATCCAAATATAATTTGGAATTTGTGCATACCAATCACATACGTCGATATTTTTTGGCAGAGGGGTAAACAACCACCATCTTTATTATTTCAGTAGCTACCATAAATGAATATTCGACAATAATTTAGCTTTGGCTTACTTTAAGCCAACACAATTCTCAAGTGTATGCGTATATTGAACAATTCAACCAATTATTGGTACCAGCGCCCGCGGACATTATATTCTCCTCATATTCAAGTGAGAAGATATTATAATTGAGAATGTGAATTCGGTACACTCAATTGGAGCACTACATGTAGCCTCTTATAGAACAATACTTATCTGCTAGATGTGACTGGATTTCCTCTTAAGAGGCAGAAACTTAAATAAAAGCAAAATGAGAAATTTCACGCCAATCATATAGTGAAAGCCTAATTTGATTGTGATGGGAGAGAAATTGATACAATATTATTTATAAGTGAAAATAGTTTCTACCGGTTTTGGTAATTGCAGGTGTGAAGGTGAGAAACATTTTAAACCCTAAACAATGTACTGCAAGGGAGTACTTTTAAGTTCGAGAGATCAATCTTTACAAGTCCGGCCTAAACCAAGAAATGGCCGTTCTAGAATTGCTTCAGTCACAAAATAGAGGAGAAGGGCTGGTTTAGGGAGGAAAGCGAAGAGAGTGTTGAGACCAGAATAATTCTAGAGTAGCACTTGACTTGTATTAGAAGGTGAAAGCTTTTGGAAAGCTAGCAAGAGTTGCTTTTCTGAGTATGGTGTTTTTCTCCTGACCAAGAACTTGTGTTCTGGTGGAAATAGGTAAGCCTATTTATACAAGTCAAGAAAGAAACGTACTCTGGCCTCATAATAGAAAGAAACGGGTGAGTTAAATGGGAATAGGTGGTAACGCCTGGCATTGATGGGTTTTAATAGAATTGATGGCCTATTATGGAGGAGCGTTTCACCGTTGCTTCTTTCATTTACTGACCGCCTTACTCCCATTACAATATCTTGAAACGGGCATTTTTGTATGCCGCACGCTATAGACCACCAAACCAAAACCCTAATGAGCATACCCCAGTTTGTGTTGATGTCTCGAACATTTTGGAAGACATGTAAAACGTTGTTGTGGCTTGGCAAGTCGATCTTGAGGAACTTGCTAGCCAGGTGACCTTCGACGGTCGAGATGTTGCATCTTGAAAGGAGGGTCAACCGTTGATCATTGCACGCCTTCACTTTGGTAGCCGTGTAGCGAGGTCCAATAGGGGGCACAACTAGGGTGTGTTCAGACTTGGAATTAGGAGCCAAGGGTTTGCCATGAGCGCTAGCTGCGCTACCAAGCTATGGTTTCGGGTCTAAGGTCGTGATGGGACTTTATACGGACATGATTTGCTCCTGGGATTGAAGGGCAACCGTTCATGGTCGCCTAGATTCAATTTGGTAGCCGTATGGGGAAGGCCAGTAGGGTGGCGGAATGAAGGGCCATGGTGAGGCGTGCTTAGCATGGTGCAGCTAGCTTGGCTAGGTGCGTGACCAAGCTAGGGATAAAGTCATGATGAGACTTTATACGGACAGGATTTGCTCCTAGGATTGAAGGGAAACCGTTGATGGGTGTCTGGATTCAATTTGGTAGCCGCATGGGGAAGGCCAGTAGGGTGGCATGGCATGAAGGGCCATGGTGAGGCATGTTTAGCATGGCGCGGCTAGCTTGGCTAGGTGTGTGACCAAGCTAGGGATAAAGTCATGAGGAGACTTTATACAGCCAGGATTTGATCCTGGGATTGAAGGGCAACCGTTGATGGGCGCATGGCTTCAATTTGGTTTAGAAACCCTAATTGGTTCCCTTCACTAGAACCGCTATAGAATTATAGTACGGACTCGGATTTTGATGGTCCGCCCCTTAAATCAACCAGAAACGAATTTCCTATCTCTTCACGTGCGGATATTTAGGTTTTGAACTCGTTCGGGGGGAAGAACAGCCCGAAAGAAAGACTCAAGAATATTTCATGAGGGACAGCGACATGGCCAGACTATCATGGCGTGCCTAGACGTAGCTAGGTTGGCATATGGGGCCAAAGGTTTTCCATGGGTGCATGGCGTGGCTAGGGCAATGTTATGGCGCAACTAGCTCGGGATAGGTGTGGATGGCATGATTTTCCATCGGAAAATGAGACGTGGCTAGCATGGCGCGTCTAGCTTGGGCTAGGCGTGGCTGGCATGATTTGTCATTGGCACGCGGGGTGCATCTAGCATAGCTAGGGCCATGGCATGGTGCAATTTTAATGGCATGGCTAGCTTGGGCTAGGCGTGGATGGAATGATTTTCCATTGGCACTCGGGGTGCGGCTAGCATGGTTGGCATGCTTTGGCGCGGTAGGGTGTGGCTGTCATGATTTTCCATCGGCACACGAGATGCGGTTAGCATAGCTAGGGACATGGCACGGTGCGATTGGCATGGCGAGGCTAGCTTGGGCTAGGCGTGGCTGGCATGATTTGCCATTGGCACGCGGGATGCGGCTAGCATAGATAGGGCCATGGCACGGTGCGATTGGCATGGCGCGGCTAGATTGGGATAGGCGTGGCTGGCATGATTTTCCATTGGCAAGCGGGTTGAATTAGGGTTTGGTTTGTCTTAACCCTAATTTGAAAAAATATACCCTAGTAATTATTAGGGACATATTAATAGCTTTTATTAATGCGCCTAGTCAATGCTTGTTTTAAGTGTCTGCTAGGGTTTAACGTTTTACGATTTTAACCCTAAACTAAAGACCACCATCAAAATTAAGTCCCCTGCTTAGATCGGAACAGGTGCCTTGTTACGGGGCAAGCATATGATGGTGACAGACTACGTAAATCATTGCAAAGATGGTCAGGAGAGTCCGACTAACCTTTTAAGTGGTAGGGAGAGTTTTGTTTTCCATGTTGGTGGCCACGACAAAGGGGGCACGGTCTCGGAAGTCAGAGCAGGTGGGTAGCTTTGACTGAAAGGGCCGAGAGGAAACATGGTCTTGTCCACGACAATGGTATGGTGGAGCATGTTTGGCGGCTAGGTGTGGTGGGGCCGCGGCAAACAGATTGATGGCTTGGCCTGGGCCGTGTCAAGGTGAGGTGCGGTTCGGACCATGGCGATGCGAGGCGCGGTCTGGCATGGTCCGGCACGATGCGGCTTTAGCAGGAGGGGGAACCGCAGCAATGGCGTGGGCGTTCTTGGGCACAAGACCGTTTTCCTCTTTTCCCTTCTTGGCTTATAATAGGAAATCATATATTTGTTCAAGTTCCCACGTACCATGCACATGAAAGGAGGGCCGACCTCTCTTCTGCTTCACGCACACTTATTCTTCTCAGCCATGTGGCCATATCAAAGCAGAGCGGACAAGCGAACCTTAAGTATGTCTTCCAATACTTCTCTTCTACTTTTTTTTTTTTTTTGTGATGCTACCGGTTTTGTTTCCGAAGTTTGGCGTTGGTGGTGGGAGGGGAAAACACACTCCAGTGTACCTCGAGCACGTTATCTCACACCTTATCGCCAACCATAATTATTCCCCATAGGCAGGCATGGGGTTTAATTGGGATACGGCCGGTAGAAAAAACTTTCCCTTTTGAGATTGCGTCAGCTTGTCGTGCATAAAAGACAATCTTGGGATCTTCATTATGGTAGTTTGTCCTCGTCTGTCCTCTTTACAGGTATCGCCTCATGTTTCCTTCTTCTTCTTTCTTTTATAATATTTCTTATAGGTGCATAGACATGATGAAACTTGATCATTCTACCCATTCTTTGTAGTGTATGATAGGATTCTCCAGGGATAGCCCTGTCTTCAATTCTTCAGAGAAGATTTTCAGAACTAGGTCCTCTTCTCGTGAGGAGGCACTGGATAGAATTGAATCCCTGTTACGTGAGATTGGTGAGGTCATCCATGACCTTCCTTCTATCTACCTTCATGAAGTTCAAGTGCGTGTTCGGAATTTCTTGGGTTTGGTGAGCATGGAGGAAGGACGGGAAAGCAAGGAGGAACCTCGGCGTGCTGAGAAGTACCGGAGCGGAAAAGACTTTCCTCAGTCCAATTGTAGGGCGAGTCGAACTGATCCTAGGTCGAAGCAACGGAAGATCGGGCGTGTGAAGCTTTTGAAGGAAACCACCATGGTTCTCGGTCTTGATGCGAATGAATCGAAAAATCTTCTTCGGGGGGTCAATGTGAAAAATTTCGAAGGAGAATCTGTCGGAAACGAAGTTGCCTTTGAAGTTGATGCCAGAGGTGTCGTTGGTGCTACTAGAGGGGTCATGGTGGCGTATGCTGGACCAGTCACCGAAGCGGACACTGTTACTGCTGTGGTTGCGTCGGGATGGGATGCTGAAGTTGTTGTTGCTAATGCCGTTGAATGGGATCTTTGTTTCCCGAGAGATTGCTGGGGAAAGTGCTTGAAGATGGCCTTGACCAAGGGGAGCCAGGTCTCATCCTTCGAGGGCTAGTTCTTCCTCTTCATTATTCCTTGCTTAGTGGTCATGATGTCCTTGTAGACTCCTCTTTACTTTTTTCTTCACCAGTTAACGTTCCGCTTGTCTTTTTTTTTTTTTTTTTTAATGATTGAATGAGGTACTTTTGTTGCAATATGATGGGTAATAGTTTTCTGGGTTAGTTTGATGTATTTCTCTGATATCTGGAGAACTTATTCGGAAAGAGATGTATTACATTTTTTTTTGACGAAAAAGAGATTCCGAGGAAGAATACAAACGGTGTATTTATCTTGGGGAAATACAAATATCAAGAGAAATTGTTGAACGAAATACTAAAAGGAGCGTGACTGGGAAGTACAACATTTTAAGGAGTGGAGGCCCTGAGCCATCGTGAGTGAATTATCACGCCTTCAGGTGCGTCAGCGTTAATGAGCTTGCAATATCCTCCTAAAAGGACGTCCGCCACCAGATATGGTTCATCTTCTCTCCCGTTGGGAGAATCGATCTGAATAGCCATTTTTACCATCATCTGCCCTACTTGAAATGAGTTTTCCTTGACCACCACATCTCCGATTGAAAACGGGAACCAGTGTTTCTCAACCATTTGAGTCTTGGCTTCGTTGGTTTCAATCGAAGTTTCCAAGCTTTTCGCAAAGAGCTCAAATGGCCTAGCTCCCCATTCACATTTCTTGATAGTTTTCATGCCGATAATCATGTCGAGTCCCCATGAAGGGATGGGGAAAGGAATTACTGAGTGTAGAGGAGGTTGTTCAGTTAGGATTACTTGCGTTTGAAATCCATGAGATAGCGCCAGCAGGTCTCCTCCGGACGTTTGGGTTCCTTTGGTAGTTAGTTGATGTGATAACCAGTGGGATGAGCCGTTGGGAACTCCTTCAGGCATGGACATCGGTAGAGGACGCACATCTAGTTTTGCTTTGTTGTCGAGTACCCACAGACATCCCAATATTATGTCATGACCCATCTCTCTGATAATGTGGAATTTTCTATGTGTTACAGCGTCTCCCACCTTGACCTCGAGGTTGATGTAGCCATGTGCCTTCAAAGTTTCTCCTCTCGGGTCCTTAATTACAGACGGGGAATGGGTAGCGTCTTGTTTTGTAAATCCCGCTGCCTTTAACATCTTAAAATTAACAATATTGAGGCCAGAGGCCATGTCGATGAGTGTGTTGTCAAGTTCGATACCTATTAAATGAGACGTGGTCATCATTCCCCAGTTCTCTCCTTCGGCTCCGCTTGTTTGGGAAGATTGTGTCCCTGGCATGGTTTCCGGGGAGATACAAAGTCGTTTGCCAGATACGACATGATTGAGATCTGCGAAAATATCTTTGCACTGCACCTTGGAAAGATAAAGGATTTTTCATACATGCTACATCATGGATTGTACCATCTCGTGCACGGAGTCCCCAGGAGACCCGCAGTTCCTTATTGGGAGTGGGTCTCGATGTACTCCCTCGTTCCCTAGCTGTAGCTCTCCCGCTTCTATATTTTCTTTGAAAATATGCTTTAGTTTGTTGCAATCACTGGTCGGGTGGTGAATGAACCTGTGGTAATGGAAGTACTTGGGTTTCGCCATCTTTGCCTCAGTTGGTGGACGTCTGGGAGGCGGCAGTCTAATAACATCATCTTGAACCCAGGCCTCCAGGAGGTCGATTACCTCCTCCATGGGAAATGGGAAGCCAAGAGTATTCCCTTCAGATTCATGATGGTGCATGGGAACTTTAGTGACAGTCTTCCATGGCAGGGCCTCCCGTTGCGCCGGTGCTTCACGTTTCGGCTGGTATCCTGTAGCTGGGGCCTTCCTTTTTTCCCTTTCGTTCACTATGTTCACGGAGGGTGATCCAATGTTAACTTGCTTGCTGGTGAAGTGTCTATTCCCTCGAGTCTCACGGGCGTCTTCAACTCGAGTTGACCTAGTTTTCTCTAGTAATGCTGGCACTGTCATTGCGGATTGTCTGGCGTCTTCATGGAGTTCGGAGAATGTTTGAAAGCGCAAGTTTTCTAGCAAGGCGCGGTAAATAGGAACCATACCATTGATGCAATAGTTCACCAGTTGTTGTTCAGTCACGTTTGGGTTGTGACAGTCAAGTGCTTGGACACTGAACCTTTTGACAAAGTCGTTCAGATGTTTGTTATCCCACTGGTACATTCTCCCAAGGTCTGAGAAGGTGACTTGTTCGGACACGAAGAAGTACTTTCTGTAAAACAATGTGACCATGCTTCCCCAGTTGGGAATAATGTTTGGCGGGATGCTGTTGTACCATGTATACGCCCTTCTGGTGAGTGATTTTGAGAACTCCCTTAGGCGAAGAACATGATTATACTCATGTTCACCTAGGGATTCCAAGAAACGGGAAACATGCTCATGTGCATTACCGGTACCATCGTACAAGGTGAATTGAGGATAGGAGTACCCCCTTGGAAGAGGAATTCTTTGTATATCCGATGGGTAAGGGGGTTGGTGTTGATGCATGTCCAGTTCATCATTTTTTATTCGTTTGCGGAGAAGTTGCTCCAAATCTTCCCGCGTGACGAAGTTGGACGGCTGATCTCTTTCCACTGGGATTCTAGGGCGAATTTCCTCGTCTGTGGAGGCGCGTTCCGTTGAGGTGCTAGCGTTTGGGTCGTTGGAGACGTTCTTAAACGGCTCTAGAGGGCGCGACTCACGTGGTAGCCGCTCTGTCAGAGTCTTTTGAAAAACGAGTACTTATTTCTGTGTTGAAACCATATCCGTCTGAGCTCTAGCAAGCATCTCATGTCGTTCCATCAAATAAGCGATGGTGATATAAGGACGGCTTCCCCTAGTTCCTCTGGTGTCTCGTCCCGTCGGTGGGGTAGCTGGAACCTTGGTTGCGGTTGGAGGTTCCATTCTAGACGTGGCGCTGGGACTTGCAGCGGCGGCTCTGGCTCTGGTGACTGGTGGCGTAACGCCCAAGGAGGTGTTTTCATTAACGTGATTATAGGGTAGTGCAGAGACACTTGAGGCGGCGGCGGCTCTGTCCCTGGTGATTGGCGGTGTTACGCTTGAGGGGGTGTTTTCGGAGTTTCCACAGTCAGTAGGTGCGGTAACGACGTTATTGGGAGAGACATTAACATCAAGAACGTGCTATGTGCTGGTGTTCTCGGCAGTCGCTCCGTACCTGAGTTCCACCATATTGGTTTTGCTGTTCGGGAAAAGAAATCAATAGTTTAGAGTTGATATTGTAACCGATAGACCAATCCTCCCGCTGTGGTCGCCAATTGTTTATAGGTGAAAATAGTTTCTACCGGTTTTGGAAATTGCAGGTGTGAAGGTGAGAAACAGTTTAAACCCTAAACAATGTACTGCAAGGGAGTACTTTTAAATTAGAGAGATCAATCTGTACAAGTCCGGCCTAAACCAAGAAATTTCCGTTCCAGACTTGCTTCGGTCACAAAATGGAGGAGAAGGACTGGTTTAGGGAGGGAAGCGAAGAGGGTGTTGATACCAGAATAATTCTGGAGTAGCACTTGACTTGTATCAAAAGGTGAAAGCTTTTGGAAAGCTAGCAAGAGTTGCTTTTCTAAGTGCGGTGTTTTTCTCCTGACCAAGAACTTGTGTTCTGGTGGAAATAGGTAAGCCTATTTATACAAGTCAAGAAAGAAACGTACTTTGGCCTCATAATAGAAGGAAACGGGTGAGTTAAATGGGAAGAGGTGGTAACGCCTAGCATTGATGGGTTTTAATAGAATTGATGTCCCATTATGGAGGAGCGTTTCACCGTTGCTTCTTTTATTTACTGACCGCCTTACTCCCATTACACTATCTTGAAACGGGAATTTGTGTATGCCGCACGCTATAAACCACCAAACCAAAACCCTAATGAGCATCTTCCAGTTTGTGTTGATGTCTCGAACGTTTTGGAAGACATGTAAAACGTTGTTGTGGCTTGGAAAGTCGAGCTTGAGGAACTTGATAGCCAGGTGACCTTCGACGGTCGAGCTGTTGCATCTTGAAAGGAGGGGCAACAATTGATCGTTGCACGTCTTCGCTTTGGTAGACGTGTAGTGAGGTCCAACAGGGTGGCACAGCTAGGGTGTGTCCAGACTTGGCATGAGGAGCCAAGGGTTTGCCATGGGCGCTAGGTGCGCGACCAAGCTATGGTTTCGGGTCTAAGGTCGTGAGGGGACTTTAGACGGCCAGGATTTGCTCTTGGGATTGAAGGGAAACTGTTGATGGTCGCCTGGCTTAAATTTGGTAGCCGCATGGGGAAGGCCAGTAGGGTGGCGCGACATGAAGGGCCATGGTGAGGCGTGCTTAGCATGGAGCGGCTAGCTTGGCTAGGCGTGTGACCAATCTAGGGATAAATTCATGAGGAGACTTTATACGGCCAGGATTTGCTCCTGTGATTGAAGGGCAACCGTTGATGGGCGCCTGGCTTCAATTTGATTTAGAAACCCTAATTGGTTCCCTTCACTATAACCACTACAGAATTCTAGTACGGACTCTGATTTTGATGGTCCGCCACTCAAATCTACCGGAAAAGAATTTCTTATCTCCTAACGAGAGGATATTTAGGTTTTGAACTCGTTAGGGGGGGGGGAGGAGAAAAGCCCGAAAGCAAGACTCAGGAATATTTCTTGAGGGACATCGGCATGGCCAAGCTATCATGGCGTGCCTTAGCGTAGCTAGGTTGGCATATGGGCCCAAAGGTTTTCCATGGGTGCATGGCGTGGCTAGGGCCAAGTTATGGCGCAACTAGCTCGGGCTAGGTATGGCTGACATGATTTGCTATCGGCACACGAGACGTGTCTATCATGGCTAGGGCCATGGCATGGTGCAATTGGGATGGCGTGGCTATCTTTGGATAGGCGTGGCTGGCATGATTTTCCATTGGCACGCAGGGTGAAGCTAGCATAGCTAGGGCCATGGCATGGTGCAATTGGCATGGCGCGGCTAGCTTGGGCTAGGCGTGGCTGGCATGATTTGTTGTTTCCACGCGGGGTGCGGCTAGCATGGTTGGCATGCTTTGGCGTGGTAGGGTGTGGCTGGCATGATTTCCCATTGGCACACGAAATGCGGTTATCATAGCTAGGGCCATGGCACGGTGCGATTGGCATGGCGCGGCTAGCTTGGGCTAGGCGTGGATGGCATGATTTTCCATTGGCACGCGGGGGTGCGGGTAGCATGGTTGGCATGATTTGGCGCGGTAGGTTGTGGATGGCATGATTTTCCATTGGCACACGAGATGCGGTTAGCATAGCTAGGGCCATGGCACGGTGCGATTGGCATGGTGCAGCTAGCTTGGGCTAGGCGTGGTTGGCATGATTTTCCATTGGCACTCGAGATGCGGATAGCATAGCTAGGGCCATGGCACAGTGGGATTAGCATGGCGCGGCTAGCTTGGTCTAGGGGTGGCTGTCATGATTTGCCATTGGCACGCGGGGTGCGTCTAGCATGGTTTGCATGATTTGGCGCGGTAGGGTGTGGCTGGCATGATTTTCCATTGGCACACGAGATGCGGTTAGCATAGCTAGGGACATGGCACAGTGCGGTTGGCATGGCGCAGCTAGCTTGGGCTAGGCGTGGCTGGCATGATTTGCCATTGGCACGCGGGATGCGGCTAGCATAGCTAGGGCCATGGCACGGTGCGATTGGCATGGCGCTGCTAGCTTGGGCTAGGGTTGGCTGGCATGATTTTCCATTGGCACGCGGGGTGAATTAGGATTTGGTTTGTCGTAACCCTAATTTGAAAAAATATACCCTAGTAATTATTAGGGACATATTAATAGCTTTTATTAATGCGCCTTGTCTATGTTTGTTTTAAGTGTCTGCTAGGGTTTAGCGTTTTATGATTTTAACCCTAAACTAAAGACCACCATCAACAAACATTTAAGTTAATTACACAAGTTTCTGATAGTGTATAGTCTCCCCCTGATTATGGCGAAAAATATTTTTCATCTCATATACGAAAACTTCAAGTTTCGTAAAAGTATTATCCGATTAATTCGAGACATATACTTCTAATAATTTATGGATTTTAAGGAAACCACGTTGGACAGTAGATACTAATTTCAAAAGCCATAAAATAATGTCCAATTTTTTTTGTAATTCATACAAATTAAAGATCAACCATGGATTTTATTGGTTACAAGCAAAATATGCAAATAAAATCTCCAATATCGTGACCTCGAGGGCCAACCAGATAATGGTTTATATTGAAGTTATTGGACACTTTCTTTATAAAAAAAAAAAAAAAAACAATCAAGATCAATATAGTCACTACAAGGACTGATGATATTGGCTAACAAGCCAGGTGATATAGAAGATAAAGAACAAGAGACACAAAATAGAGGGGAAGAAGAAGGGAGTAATTCTATTCATTAGTATGTTAGACGAACATTAGCGCCCCTATTTATAGGGATAGACACAAGGGCATCCAAATAATAAACGAGATTCACCTTAGATATTCTTAACATAATTACGCATTTATAACAAAACATCAATAAAAATATATGAGAGGTAATTGGGCCGACCGGAGCGCCCGAATGGAGGGAGTCCCTTTTATGGCCATTTTTTTGTAAAATGTAGAATAACAAAAATGTTCAATTTGATAAAAAAAAAATTGGAATTTGGTGGTAGTCTTTGGGACATGAAAAGCCTTAAATATCCCTCATTTTAGTCTAATTATTATGACTCCTTATACATCATATTTTTTCAGGGGTATAATTGGCAACCAAACTTTAATATAACATATCTAAAAATCCGTGCCTTAGAATTTTACAAATTTTATATCATTGGAAAGGATTTTAAAGAATCTACACATAAAATTTAGTGTTTTTACGAAAAATTCGATAGTGACTTTTAAAATTTACTGCATAGTCATTATGCAAAGCACCACAAAGAATACATAAGAGTTAATTAGTATTTGGGTCGTAAGTTTTAGTATGGTAGAGGATTTGGGTCCTAAGTTTGTTCAATTTTGAGTTTGGGTCGTTGACAAGTTAGTCAATAACGGATTCTAGTCAAACCGTTAAAATAGTTGATGTCAGTTAGTGATAATATTTACATGTTTACCACTGTGTCAACTGTGTTTAAGGCTGCACACTAACCGAACCGAAAACCGCAACCGCACTAACCGCACCGAAACCGCACCGAACCGATGATCCTACGGTCGGTCACGGTTATCATTTTAATAACCGTTAGATGTACGGTTCGGTGTACGGTTCTACCCATAACCGCACACTAACCGCACCGAAAAACCGATTAATAGGGACCGTCGATGAGTTTTGATCCTGATTAATCTTAGCCGTATAGATTAAATCCTAAACCCTATATATTTCAAAACCCTAATCTCTTTAGATTTTTTTTTTCTCTTCTTCGTTTCTCTTCCTCTCGGGCTCTCAGTCTCACTCTACCACCACCAGTAGGCAGTAGAAGAACCACCACCCTGATCGTTTAAACCACCCCCATCAAGATCACCACCACCTCTATAGCTCTTTCTAGTAAGTAAATAGATCTATGGTTTTATTTCTCATTCTCGTTTCGATTGATTTGTTTGTTTTTCAATTTCTAGGGTTTTGTTTTTTTTAATTATTCTTCTGTTAGGACTTAGGGTTTCTTTTGTCGAAATGTTTTGCTTGTTGTTGTGTGATTATCAATCAATTTCTTTTTTCAAATTTTATTTTTCTGATTACAGTCATGGGTTTTTTATTTCAGGTTTTGGTTGAGTTAAGGGGATGAACTCAATGTCAAGGAAGGAGTCTGAAAGATATTATCATTCAGTTTGAGTTAAGGGAAGGAAGGAGTTTGATTAAAGATAACTACTAACTAGTCCAATCTTCATTTTGACTTGTTCTGTTTGATTGAGGTTTTGAACTTAGGGTTTGTTGATGAAAAATGTTTTGAAAAAGGTTTGTTGATGTAAAATGAAGTGATTTACGATCTGTGACTTGATATGGTTGAGTACTGATATGGTTGAATGTTGAATGGTGTAAATGTTTTGAAAAAGGGTTTTCAATTTCTAATGGGTGGTGAATGTTGATATGGTTGAGCACTCTGAAATCTGAATTAGTCATGTTTACTCTGAAATTGTTTTTTCAATATTTGTTGTATCAAGTTAAGTTTCATTATCAAGTTCAGTTTCATTATGCTTGTGTAATAAGAACTAACTTATTTAACTTTGGCATTTGGCAGGGTAAGTAATGTTTGGATCAAGTTCAGTTTCATTATCAAGCTGCAAGATGGCAAGTGCATCTCCCTCTCCATCCCCTGCAACTGGGTCTACTGATGTGACACTGACTATATCACCTCAAGTTGATGCTACACATCAAGAAACACAAGTTACACATCAGCCCACACAGGACCCTGCACCTGAACCTGAAGTTGAACCAAAGAAGAAGGGGAAAACAAGATCAAAAGTTTGGAATGACTTTAAAAGGCTCAATGAAGAACAAGCACAGTGTAACCATTGTAAGAAGAAATTGCAAGCACATAGTCGAGGAAATGGTACTTCCAGTATGAAGACACATTTAGCTACATGTCCAGATAATCCTAACAAGAAGCTGAAGGGTCAAAAGAGTTTGATGTTTCCACCACCCAGACCTGGACATTCATCACAACTGGTTACTGTAAGTTATGACAAGGATATGTGTAGAAGAAGATTGGCTGAGTTTGTTATCATAGATGAACTTCCATTTAGAATTGTAGAAGGAGAAGGGTTTAGAAGATATAGTGAACAGCTGGAACCAAGATTCAAGGTGCCAAACAGGATGACAATTACAGATATCTTTTAATCATCCACAAAGATGAGAAAGAGAAGTTGAAGAAATACTTCAAGGAAAGTAAACAAAGAGTTTCTCTCACAACTGATACATGGACTTCTCCAAACAACTTCAATTATATGTGTGTGACAGTGCACTACATTGATATCCATTGGAAGCTTCAAAAGAGGATTATTTTGTTTTGATTGATCAAGGGTCATACTGGAGTGGAGATTGGGAAAATGCTTGAGAAATGTTTGCTGGATTGGGGGCTGGAAGATCTTTTTGGTGTGACTTTGGACAACGTCAGTGCAAATACTGTGGCAATTGAGTACCTACAAACAAGTGTCATCAATTGGACAGGAGCAACAGTGAGATCTCAACACATGCAGGTATAATTACTTTTCTTAGCTCTATATTGTGCTTGTTACATAGCCCTGTGCTCTTTATATATTTTTCACTTAATGTTTATGGTTACATAGCCCTGTGCTCTTTATATATTTTGCACTCTGATTTTTTGATGATATTTCCTTGTTTCACTCTTACCAGGTCAGGTGTGCAGCGCATGTTCTTGCGCTTGTTGTCAAAGATGTTGTGCTGTTGTATCACAAGTCAATTGGCAGGATCAGATCAGTTATCAAGTTTGTTACCGGTTCTCCCTCTAGGTTGGCCAAATTCAAAGAATGTGCTTCTCTCGAGAAGATTGATTGTAATAAGATGGTTTTCCTTGATGTGAAGACCAGGTGGAATGCTACGTATCTGATGCTTGAAGCTTCCATTCCTTATGAAAAGGTCTTTAAGAGGTTAGAAAGAGAAGATAAGAGCTTTCGAGATAAGTATATTTTCAAAGAATCTGAATGTGAAGCTTTGCCTAATACTGATGATGATACTGTTGTAATTGATAATGAAGATTATTATCTTAGTTCATCTAGTGAATCTGAATGTGAAAGAGATGTATGTAAAAAGAAGAATACTAAGAAAAAGAACAAACCTCGTCATCATGCTCCATATGTCGCAGACTGGTCATATGCTAGGTGTCTTGTTAAGTGTTTGAAAATCTTCTTTGACGTTATCGTTAAGTTCTCGCCTTCAATTCAGGTTACTTCACATGAGTTTCTATGGCAGTTGGCATTGATACATGAACAATTGGTTCGTCTTAAAGCTATAGGAAACCGAGATCCTCATATTTCTAGGATGGCAGAAATAATGTTTAGGAAGTACAACTCATATTGGGATGATTATGAAGATATGAACTCTGTTATGTATTTTGCTAAGTTGCTTGATCCTCGAGAGAAAGAATCTGGTTTGAAATTTGATCTTGAATGTTTGTATGAGCAAGATGATTTTAGGATTACGACTGTTTTGAAAGCTGTGAAACAAGATATGGGAAGACTTTATGATGAGTACAACAGCATGTATTCAAGTGCCAATTCATAGGAAGGTGACAACATTACTTAGTTCATTACTTATGTTATATTATTTATCTGCTTTTTATCATCATTACTTACATTGATTGTTTTTATGTATTAGGTACTGGCTCAACATCTGCTGATGGTGTTGATGACATGGTTGTTTGTGTGCAAGAAGAGAACATTGAGGATATGCTTGAGTCGAGGAAGAAAAGGCGAAGAATGAATGTTCACAGTACTCATCCAAAGTCAGAGCTTGAAAGGTATTTTCTTGATGATTGTGAACCATCTACCAAGGAGTTTGATATTCTAGCATGGTGGCAGGCTAATATTACCAAGTACAAGGTACTATCACTTATGGCAAAGGATATTTTGGCAATACATGTGTCCTCTGTTGCTTCAGAATCTGCATTTAGTACCGGAAAGCGTATTCTTACTCCATGGAGAAGGTCGCTATCTTCCAGGAAAGTTGAAGCACTTCTCTGTACGCAAAGCTGGTTGCAGAAACCCATCTCTCTTGATTTCTTATGTGACTATGTACCTGATGACAATTCCAACATTGAAGATGGTAATGGAATCTATTCTCTTCTTTTTTGACTTGAACTTTGGTAATTTAATTTATATTCTGTATATTGAACAACATATAAGTAGGTTGGTGCCTTAGTTAGGTTTACGAGTTCGGGAGCTTTGCTGTGTTTAGTTCAATGTGCATATTCTTTGTCCTTTGTCTCATTTTTATTGTATATTTAGTAGCAATTGTTAAGATAACCATCTTGTCATAGTCTTAGGGTTCCTTCTTCCTTGAACTTATGAACTGAATAGATTTCTCATTAGACTTAATTATCTGATCTTATTTGTTGCTTTTCTTCTTTGCAGACATTTTGGGGAAGGATGAAGATTAAGGGGATGATTGGCTTGAGACTTGAGAGATGGATGGACTGAAGTCTTTTACTGGTCTCCTACTTGGGAAATGAATGAAAGAATGACTGCAGTCTTTTTCTTTTATTAGCAACTCTTGATGCTACTTGCTTTTTAACTTTGGTTTCATCAGACTTTGGTTAATCTTTAGACTTAAGACTTTGGTTTACTTGTTTCTGAACTTCAACTCTGTTTTTAAATTTTAATTAGACCAAGCATGGAATGTAGTATCAGTTTATTAAGAAATTCAAATGTACTGATGTCAGATGAGATCGGTTAAAACCGAACCGCACCGAACCGTAACCGAATAATATCGGTGCGGTTAAAAACCGAACCGAATCCTAAACAGTTCGGTTACGGTTTAAATTGTGATAACCGCACCGAACACGGTTAGGTGAACGGTTTTACCTATAACCGCACCGAACCGAACCGTGTGCAGCCCTAACTGTGTTTAATAATTTGGATTGAACGGTGATCCATGGTGTCCTCTGGCCAATTTAATTGCATCTCTTGCGCAGTTGGAAGAAGTTAAGGTTGAGCACTGGATTAATATAATAACACGTTACTTAATTTTCGATTTGGAGGATTGTTGGAGATGTACTCTTCCACTGCCATTGGAAAAAAAAAATTTAAAAAAAAAAAGACTTCAAAGACTATTATTCATCAATCAAAATTATGGCGTTGGCTTCACAGATCGAAGTTTCACTTATATATCTTATAATAGCTTCATTTATTATATGATTTATATCAAAAGCTATACCTCTGATCATCACTGATGATCATGATGCAGTTATTGGCAGAAAAATTCGAATTGATAAGGTAAGAATGTTAGAAAGTTCCTTGGATCCTTACATATTCGTTACTAGATTGCCTAGTAATTTAATAAACCCTGGTGTTTTAAATCTTTCTTAATTTGTTACTAGATTTGTGTTCAGAGATTGGGAAAAATAAGGTCCATGGAAATAAAAATTCTTCTACGCCAATAATGGCTTCTCATAGTGTTTCTCACCTGCTGCTGTTGGTTTATCTAAAACGTTTACTAAACCCAAAAAACAAGGAGCAAAGTTAACCCAAAATTGTAGTGTTTCTCACCTGTTGCTGCTGCTGCTGTTAGTTTTTGATCTCTCATTCATGTGTTTCATTATCGTAGCAGGTGCGAAGTTCGATCATAAATCTTAGCCGAGACAACATGAAATGCGAAGTAAAACTATCAGAAGTTAACCCTAAGTTAACCGTTTTACCTGAATAGTTAGTCAACCGGTTTGACTAACGAGTCAACGACCCAAACTCAAAATTGGACAAAATTGGTGCAAACCACCACAAAAGATGCATAAAAATGGAGGAAATTTATCTAACCTACCATAAATTGAATGCATATAAATTTTAGCCTTATAACACCATTACGCATATCGGTGTTTTGATTTTTTTCGGTCGGCCCTCCCCACCGTGACAGCGGGTGATCTAGTATATTTTGCATTGGAAATAGTCAAGGATTTTTCAAAATTTTCTCTATACTATATAAGTGCGAACTTTACCTTCTCAAATGCAAAACATATCATCTCTCATTTTTTTATCTTGTTGTTTATCATTTCTAATGTCAATGATTAATTCTTATCTTTTGTATGGATGCGGGAAATAACAAAATCCAGGGAAGAAATAGTTTGAAAAAGGAAAGTAAGCGCGAAAATATGGAAGGAAAAAAGAAGAAGAGGGAAATGCCTTTCCGTAACAGATTTTTCAATATTTGTTTAAAAAGTATCCAACTTTATGAAGTTTATTCCGTTAACCAGGGTGACAAACCGTTAATGATTGGCCACGTGTATTGTTGTCTCGTGCTGGGAAATATGATCTCTTTAAAACACTAATAATCGTGCTCGACAGCTAGCGTCTAGTGTCGATGACGTACGTGCGCCTTGGGTGATTTTGTTAGAAAAAACAATGTTTTGTTTTAATCAAAAAATGCATGGACCATGTTTTGATCCCAAGACCTATTGCTCTCTAGATGTTTTTTCATGTGAATGAATAAAACATTAGTCCCATATAGACTAAAACACTAAGAGTTTTAGACTTAAATAGCATTGGTTTAGCCTTAAGGGCATGGCCCTTTGGGTCTTTAGACCTTTGTGTATGGGGAAAGCCCTAGACTATGGCAAGGTTGCCTAAACCTTATTGCATTTCTTATTGCCTTTCCCGTTCGCGCGTGCTTCTGTGGGAGTGGGTGTGGGTGTGGGTTTATCCGACCCTTTCTTTTTACTGAAAATTTCCACTCGTTTCTCCCACACATGTAAAGAATTTTATTCTTTGCCTTCTCGGTTTTGGATATCCGACAGCCACTAGAAGCATCTTTAGTCACACACGGTTAATTCTCACGCGTGAATTCTCTTAACCGTTTTCATCGTAAAGAATCTTTAATCTCACGCGTGTGGACACTGTGTACGAGATTTCTCGTCGAGAAGAATCTTGCCCGACAGATCGTTTTTCTTGTTATTTTAACGGATGCTTTTTGCTTTTACTCGTCCGACAAATTGAACGCGTGATTTACGGATCTGTGTCTCAAACGTTCGAATTCTTACCTATAAATACGAGTTAAGGCTTTCGTTTTAAAACATACCATTCGAGAACTCTTATCTTCTCGAATTTCTCCTTCTTCTCTAATTATTTTCGAAACTTAAGTTCTTATTCATATTTGTCTTAAAACTCGAAAAACGTTCGGTTCTTTTCTCAAACAAGTTGTAGTTTACTGAAACATAATTTTTTATAACTACTTCTTGATTTACGTAATTTTAGTTCACGAAATATAGTTTACTTAAACATAAAATTGTTTTTACATTACTCGAAACAATTTGTATTTTCAATTTGTGTTTTTGTTTTTACTTTTGCTTTTGCCAAGTTCTAAGGGTTCTCTCTGTGTATGCTACACATAGAGGAGAACTAACAGTAGTTGTATCCTGGAGGTAATTTGTTAATTGATATAGCATCTCAGAGGAGTAGCAGTCAATATTACCTTTAGCTCAGCGTATCTCATACGTGCCTCTACTAAGTTTATTGAGTTATTTGTTACTACTATCAGTGTAATCTAAGTATTATTTCCCATTTGCATTCGATTATTGTAATTAATTCCAACAGATTTTCCGGCCATTGAGGTTACTGTGATGATGTGGACTCCTGCCACGTTAGAAGTAGCAAGTGACTGGCCAGTGCAAGTGCATCATTTTCGAACACCGAGACCTGGTAATTTGAAAGCTTGTTAAGAAAATGTGTGTTATCGAACATTTGAACATCTGTGACAAGGCATTTGCTTGGATCATGGAATTCATTTTGCAATTCTCCTTGGGGGAAACTTGGGATGGAGAAAGAAGTAACCGAGCAAAACTAATATAACTTGGCTAACATAATACGAGGTAATAAAATGAAGTCAAGTTTGTAGCCAAGGAAAAAAAGAATCAGCAGCTAATCCGAGTGCCCAGAATGTTGAACTTGAAAGCAGCAACAGAGTGATTATGGAGGGGGTAAGTCTGCAATCCGAGATTAATGCTCCCGCGCGGCGTCCAGCATCTCCCATTGCCATCTTAGGTTCATTTTCAAGCCTTAATTGCGCTTGAATTCTCTCCTTTTATGTTTGATTTTGAAAGCATCCGAGGCAATCTAAACTAAGTGGAGAGTATGAGTGTATCGGAAACTGTTAAACTTTTGGAGAAGATCAGTAGATAGATCATCTTGTATCACATAATAAGCCAAAAGCATTTTAAGTTGACTAGAATCAAGAGCTTCATTGTTTAGTGTTATTGATCTGTTTAAGCTTCCATTAGACGTGCTGAATTCACATCGCTGTTTTAGAACTTTCCAATTGTGAATTTGATTGATAACAAATCAATCAAATTATCAGATTGTAGAAATGCGTGGCAGTATTTTGTGAAAACAAAATCGAATCTTCCAAAATCCTAACCGTTTTCGTGATGGTGGAGTGTGCTTCCGTAACCACAACATAACAGAAATTGCATGCCCAAAAGATTCTGTTTCAAATCAACCTCTAACTGAATTATCACCGCCTCGATGAGTACCAACTAACGGAAATGCCAACTGTAATATTAAATCAAGACCCTGTATTTTCCTGATCAGATTTGGATGATCTATAAATTTGGGTTTCCCTCGATCCAGAAACATACCATTAGTAACAGAGAGAAAGAGAAAGTACTGTAGAGAGGGATTATAGAAGAAATTAAAAACAAGATTTGAAAGAAAACTTCTGCAACAATGTCTGACTTCGAAGATTACCAACTCGGCGATATCATGGAGGAGGCAATTTCTTTCGAGGAGAAGATTGAAGTAACTGGAAAGAAGCAAGAGAAGAAGAAGAGGATCAAATCAATTTTCTTCAACATCTCAAAGAGCGTACTGCGTATATTCGCATATTAGCAATCGATTGAATGCTCACTATTCATGTGGAACTCAAATGTGTCACATGTTTTGGGGCAAAATGATTGATTTATATACTAGTTGAAATAGCCAGGTAAAACTTGTGGAGCAACCAAAATGTATGAGAATAGTAAAACGTGGACAATTTGCATCCCAATTTTACCTATGACTAAAATAAAAGTAAAATGATATACAACGCATCTTAGTCTGGAAAAATAATAAATACTACCTCCGTTTCAGGAAAAGTGTTACTTTCACTTTTTCATTTTAACTTAAAAATATATGCCAAATTTAAAAAGTGAAAGTAACACTTTTCCTGAAACGGAGGGAGTAAGACTTACAAATGAGCTAGTGGGGTAGCTAAGACAACAAAAATCAAGTTTCATGTAAAAGTCATGTCACGAGCCGGGCGGAGCTAGCTAATTATAAGGGCATGCACTTGTCTTTCGCCCAATATTTTTTTTTCCTAACACCAAACGAACCCGCAACTGCCGCATATTTAGGCTAACCCCTATGGGCTAGATTTAACTGCTAGATTGGTCAAAAGGTGTTGCAAATCAAGAAAAAAGTGTGGGAAAAAATTTTAACAATACTTCTTTCTCCTAGCAAGTGCTCGCAGTTCAACTAGCAGCGAGATTGAAACGCTGAATCATTCAACGCTCAAAAGGTGGCCTCAACGTTGAACCGTTCATCGCTCACAAAAATCACACGGATCACAAAATTTGATCTGACGGTTGAAATATAAAGCGCTGAACCAAACAGCGCTGGGAAGTGGTCCCAGCTGACGTGGACTGCTTATCTAGCTACTAGCTTAGCCAGACCATAAGATTTAGGAGATTTCCTTAACTGACGTGGACTACTAGATAGACTGCTAGATTAGAAGACCATAGGACTTAGGACGGGTCTAACCATCTCCAAGATACAAGATTTAGCACTGTGGAAGTGTCGTTTTTAGTGCTACAGTCATCATGATTCCCAGAGAGTACTGCGTGTGGCTTGGATCCAAGATGGAAGTAACCCCGGCACGCGGTTTGAAACAGCGTATGCAAAAAGCATGAAACACGGTTCCTAAATGCGTATTGTCACTACTTTATAGAAACTCAATTATCAGTACCATATAAACCGTTGGATTCCTAGTCTTATTGGAGATCTAATGGTTGATAAATGATGCGCTGTTTCAAACTGCGTGCCGAGCTGTTTCAAACCGCGCATGGACGTAGAATCTTGGATCCCCACTACGGCTGGGCGTTGGTTTTTGGTGACGTGGATTCAACAAGAAAGTTGAATCTTACACCCCGATTAGACTCAGCCTTAGCCTTAGGTCCACTTGTCTTTTGCCCAATACTTTCATTAGCAAAATGCGTTTGTCCTTTTCGCATGGCTAGGTACAAAAATAGGTTTGTCCTTGCCGATTACCATATAAATTGCCCCTGAGAATGCTTGAAGCCTTGAAGGACGACTAACCGAGATTTTGGTTCTAGTGATTACTCCCATCTTTTTCCTTTGTATCTCTGTCCCTATATAGCGCTTCTCAATCTTCCGAACTTATATTTAGATTTATATTTAAAGTTTAAGAGATGACTTGAAATTTTTAAATTTAGAACTACTTGGAACAAATGGAATAAATCCACATATATAAAGTTCGGAAGATTGAGATGATTTTGGTTCTAGTGATTACTCCATCTTTTTCCTTTGTATCTCTGTCCCTATATAGCGCTTCTCAATCTTCCAATACACTACTCCATATATACGCTCTCATGAGATGTTAAAGAGAAAACTGAAAACTGAGCGAAGCACCTCGTTGTTATGAATTACTCCATCCGTTTCTAAAATATAGGCAGGTTTCCTTATTTGGGTATGTCAAAAAAATAAGTTTGTTTCCATATGTGGAAAGTCAAATGTTATGATTTTACTACTATACTCATAGAGGGACCACTTTTCTCTCTTCTTTTTTCTCTCTAATATAAAAATGGGACAACTTTTCTCTCCTATTTCTTTAATAGCAAATGAGTAGGGACCAAATGATAGCTTTGGAAAAAACATGAAAAAGTGGCTACAATGATTAGTTTTCTTAATTTTTGTGAAAACCAAACTTGACTATTTTTTAGAAACGGAGGGAGTATGTTCTTATTTTACCTGGCTTGATTGGGGTATACCCAGATTAATTGGGGTATACCCAATTTCAAGGGGACATGGTGTGTCATTTATTCAAAAGAGTGATTTTACTTTAATACCCTTTAACTAATAAAACCTTAAAAATAAACCTATTTCTTAATTTTATTAATCCTAAAATTAAAAAACTAAACAACTCTTAATCTTCTCTTCTTCTTCTTCATCTTCATCTTCCATCAACCAAAGCCACATAAAAATCTTCAACTTTGATTTTCCAAAAAAATTGTTGACTCTACCGGCTAAAAGAAGACTATAAATGATGTTTGAACTCAAACCCATCATTGTGTTGTGTGATTTGATTGTTATATTAGGTTAGAAATCAAAAATTATGATTTATGTGTTTTAGGTCGGCAAGGTCGTAACATGCATATCTTGCCGACTTTTCATAACAACCATGGAGGCAATCAGAAATTTTTCAACAGTTTGGTATTTTTTGAATACCTTGCCGGCCAAATACAGCCATAAGGGTATTTTTTAAATACCTTGCCGGCCAAAAAACAGCCGGAATGGTATTTTTCAAATACCTTGCCGGCCAATATTTTTTTCAGCAGCCGGCGGGTTTTTTTTTTGTAGACCTTGCCGACTAATATTTTTCAATAGCCATCTCCTGTGTGTCAAAAAAGTAAATTCGGCATGTTCTTCATTTAAATACCTTGCCGACCAAAAAATGGTCGGCGTTTTCTTCATCCAAGGACCATGCCGTCTAAACCCGGTCGGCATATTATTCAAACGTATAGCATGCCGGCGAAATATAGCCGGCACCTTATTCAAACGTCGACCTTGCCGACCTATCACATTTTTGAAAACCAATTTTTTTAATCTTAATCCAACTCATAAGACAGATTAAAGGTTTAACCTACTGAATTTTCATTTTCAAAATTTTAATCTAAAATCAATTAATTAACCTAATCAGTTTTTTAGTGTTAATTAAACAAGGGCATTTTTTCCATTTTGCAAATATTTGGTTAAGGGGTGACCTCTTTTACTTCGAAATGACCATATTTTGTCTCATTTGGTATACCCCAATTAATCTGGGTATACCCCAATCAAGCCATGTTATTTTACGGTGATTTTTTCACACAAAATTGGTTAAAAATACCAAAATTAACAATTCCTGGGTGAAAAACACTTGTAAAATTTGATATTGTTCAAATAGATGAGAATGTAAAAATAACCTGGATTTAAACAGTTTTATCCTACACATTTTCAAATATTCTTTCTTATTTTTAATTTACATCAGGATGCATCCAGTTTTATCCAAACTCTTTTATCTATAATACAAAACATAATGGGTTTTTGAGCTTAGACGGTCGGATAACATTTTTAGAGACAAACATTACATCCGACTATCCCAATCTCATCTCATCCAAAGACATCCAACGGATGCAAGAGTTGTAACATCTTTTCATTATGAATATACTTTGAGTGGGTTCCCTCCTCATTATTAGAATCATGAATAAAAATTAAATTAAATGTGAATTTTTATAAAAAACCATTAGCTTTAATTGTATCATTTTTTACATTATATTCTCTATCTACATATAAATAAATATTTTAATAAATTAATAGGTAAAACACCAAAAAATCTTCAAAATCAAGAGTCACAAATTTCAATTAAATCCACAAAATTAAATGAAAACTAAGTTATTCTCCAGTCATTGAAGAATTAAATTAAAGAAAATAGTAAAAAAGAAAATTAAATTAAATTAAATAAAATAGTAAAAATAAATAAAAATAAAAACATCTTATAGCATACAAATATGAGAAACAAATCAAAGTACAGAATAGTTAATATGAAGACGTTTAGTGAAAGAATCGCAACCATCATTTCTGATTCCTATGAATTTTACCCCTTTACCCTTCAATTGATAAACATGTGCAAAGAATCACTATTACATAATGAGTTGTGCATGTCTCATAAACCACGTCTGATACATAAATTCGTTGAATCACCTTCTCCAAAATTTTCAGTTGACATGAGATGGAAAATCAAGAGTGGTTTAGAAACCCATTCGTTTGATATATAATTACTTAGGAATTTGAACGGTTTCATTAACTTATGTAAAGTAAAAATAAAAGTTGTAGTGGGGATCTACGAAGTTTGAGGGAAGTTGTTAGTTTCGAAAAAATGGGTAATTTTTGGGTAAGCAAATAAAGGCTGGCGCAAAATTTGGACTGAAATATCATCATAATACTTATTTATTTTAATAGCTTCTACACATGACAAATACCGATATTTTTTCATTCTAATTTTTGATACTTTAATTTTGGAATGATAGGGACACAAATGTACAAATAATATCATACACATGTACTAACTATTTGTGTTAATCCTAAAAACATTAGGAGGAACTAATAAAAAATATGTTGGACTTGGCCTAACCAGAAGATACATTAGAGTCCAACTACATTTCCACTAGAGGCAACAATTAAATACCACGTTACCCCTTTTCTCTTTTTTGATAAATTTTATTAGAATACGATATTATAGGTGATTTTGGTAGCGTTTAGGGTTCACCATGTTAGTATATAATGTTGAAATAAGTGCTGTTATGGCACGGGTTATTTCTAGAATTTTGGTGATGTATATGGCTAATTCTATTATGTTTGCGTAGATATTATTTTGGCTTGAAACAAAAGAGAGAACTCTCTCAGAATTGAATGATTAAAAGGATGGAAAAAAAAATTTACATCAACCGTAAGCAGTGTCGTTACGACACGTGGTTTCTTTCGGCATAATGATCTGAATACAACATAAAACAATATCAAAGACCACCAATCTTTGGAGATCAACTAAAAAAAATCATTATTTTAGGGAAAAATAAAATAATTTACGCAACATTTTTATCATAAATTATTACTTAATCAAATACAAGTGTAACCGAATTTATAATTATTTGGATGATAAATATCTTACATTTTCCTAACTATAACTTCTCATGGGGCAAATAAGTCTTACAATACTTTGTAGTATTTATTTAAATTATTACGACAAAAAATTATTCTGACTCATGCCGTGTTGTTACGGCACGGGTTATTTCTAGTAAGTTTAATAAGACAGGATGAATCCAGTTTCATTCTTTCTATTTTTCTGAAGACTATTATTGGGGCGTCACATTCCAATAGAGGGGGCGTCACCTAATAGGACAAAAACGGGTTACCCATAAGTAATTTTAAAAAGCCCTTATCTAAAATAATTTTATAATGACTAAACAACCCTTATTTAGTACATATAATATTCTTTAATGATTTTGATTTTAGTTAGAAATAAAATTAGAAGTTAGTGTTTTGGATTTTTGGAGAAAGTAAAGGAAAAAAAATTACGGTTGAGTTTTTTCTTCCCAACCAACTGTAAGACATAATATATGGTTAGGTGACAATGAGCTCCTAACCGTAATTGCAATTTGGAAGAAAAAAAAGTAAAATAGTTACGGTTGGATGATAAAAAGAAAACCAACCATAAATTTAGTTATTGCCTGTTTGGTTATCAACCATAATTATTACATAAAAATAAGTAGTTTATTTTTTGGGAACTTACCCAGTTAGTCGGTTGAAGAAGTGAGTATTTTAAGCTAATTTGTCATGAGTTGGTTACATAGGTGTTGATGGTGGTTTTTAACTTAGGGGTAAAATCGTAAAACCCTAGTCAGGCAGTGACGTCACATAACTTGAGTAATAATGTCCAAGCCAAGCACATTTATTGAACCCTTTAATTTGTCTATGAGGAAATTACCAGGGTACCGTTTTTTTAATGATAATTATGGTTTCGACAGGCCAAAACCCTAATTCTCACACCACATGTGCCAATGGAAAACCATGCCAGCCACATCTACCGCACTAAGGCATGCCAACCATGCTAGCCGCACCTCTGTGTCAATGGCTAAACATTCCAGCCACACCTACCGCGCCAAGGCATGCCAACCATGCTAGCCGCACCCCTGTGCTAATGGCTAACCATGCCAGCCACACCTACCGCGCCAAGGCATGCCAACCATGCTAGCCGCACCCCTGTGCCAATGGAAAACCATGCCAGCCACACTTACCGCGCCATGCCAAACGCACCTTGCCATGGCCCCATGCCAACCACGCCAATGACATTCCAACCTAGCCGCGCCACCATACTAGTTGTAGTTGCAGGAAATCCTACACTACACCCTTGATAAAAATTTACAGTAATTAACACATATTTGAATATTAAAAACAACACTTTATTATTTGATTCTCAGAAATGTTTACAAGAAATGGAAGAAATCAAGAATACAACTTCTCTCTTCAAGACTTTCCCAACACTCAAAAATACATCATCCCCTCTCTGAATCTACTGGGTCTCTTTATATAGGGTAATTACATAGTGGATGACAGCTAAGTTGTCCTTTAATTTCTGATCTGACTCGCGATATTATCGCAGTAGTTATAATGTCAATTCTCGCAAGCGTTGTAACCATCGAAGGACAATCATGCTCTTCTCGTGTTTCTTCATTCGTCAGCTATTACGTCACTCTTTAAGTTATTCTATGACACTCGCAGAGTGTTGTTGAAGAGCTCGCAGAACTGTCGCTGTAAATATCGCAGGAGTATTGTTATGGAGATATTCTGATCCTACATCTTGCCTCTTCTCATATATTTTCTATGAAGGAGAAAAGATCATGAGAATTAAATCTTCTATAATGTCGCAGCTGTTTATCTCCTTGCATTCTTCTGCTCTGACACGTTTTTGTATTCTTCGCCAACTGTTTTCACGTATTTTTTCTTCCATTCAATTTTTGACATGTCCTTTCCAACCGCTGCGATATAACTGTTCACGTCTTTTGTTTGCATTAATTGCACTTATCTTCTCGAGAACTTTTACTTTATATACCTTCTCCACTCTTTACTTTTCTTCCTTTTACTTTCTTCTTCCTTCTCTCTGCAATCTCTCTGCAAATTTACTGTTCTTCCGAAAATTCCGCATCTGCTACTGTCATAATTTCTTTCTTTTTCTCTCGATCTCATCTTCATTCCCATACTAAGATGCCTCCTCTTGGTCATAAAAATGTTCTTGCCTTTGAGAAGATGCAAAAGAAACTTAAAGATAAATGTTTTACCTTATCCACTATTCCTGATCAAAGACCTAAGGTTGAACTCTCCATTAAATTATTTTCTGATTATCCATGTAATGGCGAGAAAGTCATAATCTCATTAGGTCAACTTGAAGTTGGTATTCCTATTCCTCTTTGCAACCATGAACTTCCTTTATTTTACCAAATTCTTTCCTACACGAAGTTCTCGCGGGCCATATATCAATTGAGTGGAGATTGCATTCGTCTGCTGCTTGAGTTTGCTACTCGCGGTGCAAGTAAAGAGTCTCTCTACCATTCTGAAGCAAAGAACTCTAAGTTCAAAAATGTTCCTATTGTTCCTGCGAAGTATACTATAGAGAACTTCTTCGCAAATTACGATATAATCCCTATGATGAAAGACAACACTTGCTGGGGTGTCCGCTTACAAAAGAAGGATAACATCGCTGAAGATGAAGTTCTTATGTTAGATATCGATTGGCATACGGGTAATAATCTAGGCCCTCACCACTCCAGTGATGACAAATGGTTCATTTTTCCATTATGTCTAGAGGGTCCCTACATCTCCGGTCCTCATGCATTGCCTGCGAATCTCTCAGAATATCAACCGTGGTTTTTCAACTGGCCTAAAAGGAATAAAGAGGTATGTTCCTTCAATTTTTTTGCATAATTATCATTATTATCTTCCTCATGTCTTCATACTCTCGCTGATTACTCCATTTATTTCAGATTAACATGATGAAACTTAACTACCAGAAGTTTGGGAATCCTAGCACCTTTTTAGCCCTTAAATCTCTCACATATGAAGTAAGAAATATTTCTTTATGATTCTTAACAATATATTGTTGCCTCTATTTCTTATCTTTATCTGTGTTCACAAGTTATTGAAGAAATAGTTACTGTGAAGATTGTGAAAACTAAGGGGAAAGACAAAGATACTTCTCGCAAGGAGAAATCTATTCTTCCTCATAAAGAGAAGTCTACTGCTCCTCGTAGAGAGAAATATGGTGCTCCTCCCTCAAAGAAAATAAATACCCAATTCTCTTCTTCTTCAACTCCTCAATCTAATGAAGAAAATTTAAGGTATGATTCTGATAATGACAACGATGATAATGATTCTGACGCTGATATCCCTTCCGCAAGGGAATCTTCCAAATCTGATTCTTCCATGGCCCAACTATCTAACATTTTTGGCGGTTTTACACATGGTATCGCAAATGATTATGGAAATGAAGCTCTTAATTGGGTATCCCAGGCTCTTTCCAAGATATGTAATGCTCCTATACTGGTTGATAATGATTCCCTCCAAGGAATCTCAAAATCAATAACTCCCAGTCTCTTAAATTCTCTTGGTATTCTGGTATGTTTTCATTTCTTCACCATATTTATGTATTCATTCCCTTACCAAGCTTTAATTTACATTGTTCCCTCGCAGACTAGAAGAGCTTCCTTTGATGTTGCCTCAGACTTGGAGAAGAGGCGCGCATCTCTTCACAAGAAGAATATCGTTCTTCGTGAAAAGAATGTGGAGTTGGAATCTGAGTCCGCTAGTCTTCGCGGGCAATTGGAATCTGGGTCTGCTGACCTTCAAGAAAAGATCAAGCAGTTGGAAACTGAACTTTTATTCTCGCACGATGAGGTTGCAAGCCTCCAAGATGCGAACTATCAACTTTATGGTAAGAAATCTTTCCCTTTTTCTTTAACCTTGTACTCCTTTGCAGTTTTTCTTATTTTTCTTCTTCGCAGATGTTTACAGCCTTTCTGACGAAGTTTTATTCCTTCGTTCTTTTCTAAACCCAATAGATGATGATACTCTTCACAATCGCCTTAATGAATCCTTAGGTAGCTATTCAAATGAACATATTAATTCCCTTTCTGTAGATGATCTTAGATCCAAATTTTATCTTTTAGCAATTGATCACAGATCTAGTTTGAGAGAGGCTAATACATCCAAGCATCAATATCTTAACTCTAAAGAAGAAATCAAGATTCTAAGAGCCCAAAAAAGTGATCTTATAGATGAAAAAGATCGTATCTCTAGACAAGGAGCCCAAACTTTAGCGGATTTTCATAAAACCCTTCTTAAAGTCCAAATTAAAAGAGATAGACTTATCCGCGAGAGAGATGATCTTGTTGAAAGAGAAAACCAAATTCGTTCCTGTCTTATTATTAATAATGATGATGAATTCGCATGGGCTGCAAATATTTTTGACAATGCTAGAGTTAGTCTTCATGTTGAACAAGCGACCTTAATTAAAGACATGATTTCTGGAAGAGAAGGCTGTTAATTGTTCTTCCTTTTTAATTTCTTGTCTTTTATAGTTTTTTGTGAAATTTCCAACTTGTTATTATATACTCGCAGGAGATGAGATGAGATATTCACTAAGAATTGGAGAGCTTGAAGCTGATAAGAATCAACTCGCAAAGACTCTTGCTGCTCGCAATAAAAAATATTCAAAACTGAAGACCCAATTAAAGATTAGTGCTACCAATTTTAGTAGTCTCCTCGTTGGTGTTCGCAATGATTCTGTCAAGAAGGTATGCGATGATCATAACATTCCTTATTCTTTGTATCCTTTCCTCGCGGAAGAAGTTCCAAAAAATACTCCAAATATTGTTATCTCTGACAGTGAAGCTGAAGAATCTGGCGGAGATGATGGTGAAGACAAAGAAGAAAAATCTGGCAAGGATGATGATGGATCTAACTAGTTTTGTTTCCTATTTTTAATCTCCTTGTAATATTTGTACATTCATCTCCTTCTTCTTGTGATATTACTGTAAGGTTCCTTGATGTATAAATTTCTTTTGCTTCTATCTGTATGAAATTAAAAAACAATTCTTTTTCTGCAATATAGTTAATCAACATGATTATTAATCTTTATCTATCTGTGTAAATGTATCATATGATAATGTCTATGTAAATTTATCATATAATGATGAATAACAATATCATTATGTTCATTCCCATACTTGCCTCTGTTATTCATCTACAATATGAAAAATTGAGTAGAGCTTAGATATTAGTTGTGAATAAAAACTATTTAATTATTTTTGCCTCAATCTTTGCGATAACATCGCAGAGTAACAATTGTATAGTTTTATGATCTCTACGTAAATATCGCAAATCTCATAATATCTGCGTCAATACCGTAGTCATTCAATCTTGATTTCTTGTGGTCTTATTATGCCTTCCTAGTTAAAGGTCTTATTTTGCCACATTTTGCATTGGCGACAAAATCGTTGGACGTCCTTACACTTGCATGTAAAAACCCATTGATCTTGCCTTATCTGTATTTTGTCAATTTCTCTGCGATAATATGATAAGTCTAAACTCCCTTGCGAGAACAAAGCCTTATGACATTGCCGTCTTGCGATGAAATCGCAGGACGTTTTTACACTTTCATGTAAAAACCCATTGATCTCATCTTAACTTTGTCTTATGGCTTGTTGCCTATGTATAATATTTGTCACGCGAAAATATGACAGGCCTAAATGTTCTTGTGATCATAAAGCCCCATGACATTGTCGTCTTTACATACTTATCAGCTCCCTAATGGAGGGTGCCGCCCTTATCTTACCCCTGGTTGCCCTTTAAAGGATTGGCCATACAAGACTAGATCCTCCCATCTGGTCTTAACAACAACCAGTTGTTTTCGCAGCCTCTTATCCTTTATGCTTATATGGCTTATAGATACGAGATTGCACCCTAAGTGGGGTTTTTTTTCGGGCCGAATGCATTGTAGTCAAGACTTTCCAAGAATGGCCAGGGTAGTTTCGTAAGCCCCGGGCACTCTTGACTCAACCGTGTACCTCGGTGCCTTGATCATACTCTGCACTCCTTAGGAGAGATCCTCAGTCGTCCAACCAGGGTATAACCTTATATAGTGGGAAATCCAAGGTACCTCCCCCGGATAGGTTTTCTTTAACCCCAACATCTTCATGATTCAGGTTCCAATAGCGGGTATAACCTTATCCCTGAGTCATGCAAAGATATACCCCCTTATATGACACACTTTAGGTCTTATATTTGCCTCTTACGAAATTTTATTCGCGAACTAGGGTGTATGTCATAAAGGTTCGTCCTGTTCTTATATTTCTCTTGCGAGTATTGCAACTATGATGAAATTTATTTTCTTTGATCTTCTCTTTATTTGCATTTCAACTCTTGTATAATTTTTTCAATTTCATCTTTTTCATTCAAACGAAATATTCTTTTGAAATATTTTCTTCAGCAAATCATTCATAAATTTCTTAAATTTCATCATTTTACCTTTCTAATTACTACTTTCTGCTTCTATCCTTTTCTTGCATTTTGTTATTTTCTCTCCATCTGCGAGTCACTCGCCATCTACTATTTGCAGCTCATGTTGATTTCGCAGTGTTCCTTCCTCTCACCGCTCTATTGTATCAACCATTAGCTTATCACCTCTTTATTTTTGCTTGATGTTATTGTAGGTACTGAACATCGCAAGATAATAGTTCACGAGTATCGTAATAAATAAAGGAGAAAAGAGTTATAAAATGATACGATGATAGAAGTAGCACGGAGAAATACGAAGTTTTGCGAGGATGAAGTAATTTTGCGAGTATGAATTGTGATACTTCGCAATTCATATACAGCTGTATAAGTTTTACTATAAATAGGAGTTCAAATGTAAAATTCGAGAGGTTCTTTGAGTGAGTGTTAGAAAATATCTTAGGAAAGAGAATAGAGAAAGTTGTAACTATTCTAGTTCCATTTAGATACTTATTTGTAATCAATTGAGAACATTAATAGGAAAATTGTTATTCATCATCAAGATCTTCTTGAGTTTTTACTAATTCTATTGAGGGTGTAGTTGTAGGTTATTCTGCAACTACATAATTGGCGCTAGAAACAGGGACTTGAGAATTGTGGTAGCCTAAATTTGAGGGAATTGTGGAAAATTTGAAGATCAAATGAAGTCAGTAGATGGAGATTGAAAAAAAGAAGAATGTAATATGATCACAGAGACAATGATTGATGAATTTCATAGTAATATGAAGGGAAAAATATACAAGCGAGATTGTAGAGGAAGAAAGATCATGGAGGAAGAAAAGATAACAACTTTAGAAGAATGGGAAAAGCAGAAAATCACATTTTCTGCTTGAAGAAATATAAGAAGTACTCAATCCTCAAAATATAAGAAGTATCCGTCCTTGAATGAAAATCATAAGTATTGCCTCTCGTTCATGCGAAATTATTACTTCATTTTTGGTGAAAATCCTGTCCATTTTGGAAATGATTCTTCCGAGAAGATAAAGAACATAAAATGTTTTCTTGGTAATCCATAGTTGCCTCTGTTCTTTATCTATGAAGGAAGAATCCTTGAGAAAATGTTAAATGAACGAATTGTCCTCTGCCTCTAATTCTGCTGAAATAATCGATCTTCTCCTCGAATTTCTAAAATAGTTTCATAGATGCTCGAATGAGTTTGCAAGTTTCTGAATGTTTCTATGCAAGTAATTTTCTGCGAAATTATGAATGTTCGACGAATAGTCCTACGATGAATAGTGATGCGTGACTGAATAGTCCAGATGAATAGTGTCTTGAAATTGATAGATAAATCCTCTTGAGAGACTTGAATAATCTTCGAGAAATTCAATAATACTTCGAGAGATTCTGAATAGTATTTGAGAGATTCTAAATAGTACTTGTTATCTCTCTTGCGATGAACAAATCTTTCCTGCATTCTTAAAAGAAAATAGATTAATGTTTGAGATTATTCTATTGGTCTTATTTTGCCTTCCTAGTTAAAGGTCTTATTTTGCCAATTTTTTCTTTGCGACAAAATCGCAGGACGTCTTTACATTTGCATGTATTGACCCATTGATCTTGCCTTATCCATTTTTCTTTAATTTTCTGCGACAATATGACAAGTCTAAATCCCCTTGCGAGAATAAAGCCTCATGACATTGCCGTCTTGCGATGAAATCGCAGGACGTCTTTACACTTTCATGTAAAAACCCATTGATCTCATCTTAACATTTCTCTTATGGCTTGTTGCCTCTGTATAATTTACGTCACGCGACAATATGACAGGCCTAAATGTTCTTGCGATCATAAAGCCCCATGACATTGCCGTCTTAAGACACTTATCAGCTCCCTAATGGAGGGTGCCGCCATATCTTCCCCCGGTTGCCCCTTCAAGGAGGGCACATCGGCCATACAAGACTAGCTCCTCCCATCCAGATTTACCAACAACCAGTTGTTTTCGCAGCCTCTTGTCCTTTATGCCTATATGGCTTATAGTTACAAGACTGCACCCTAAGTGGGGTTTTCTTTGGGCCAAGTGCATCATAGCCAAGACTTACCAAGAATGGCAAGAGAGTTTCGACGCTCCCGGCACTCTTGGCTCAACCGTGTACCTCGGCGCCTTGGTCATACTTTGCACTTCTTGGAAGAGATTCTCGTCGTCCAACCAGGGTATAACCTTATATAGTTGGAAATCCAAGATCTCTCCCGGATAGGTTTTCTTTAACCCCAACATCTGCATGACTCAGTTCCAGCAGCGGTATAACCTTATCGCTGAATCATGTCAAGAGATACCCCCTTTATGACGCGCTATTAGGTCTTACATTTGCCTCTTACGAAATTGTATTCGCGAACTAGGGTGCACGCCATAAAGGTTCGTCCCATTCTTATGTCTCTGCGAAATTTATACGCGCTTTCTCGCGATATTTTCGCGTTTCTTCATTCTTTCATTTTCTCAACTAATTATTTATATAATCTTGAATAATCTCGTTGATTACACTCTGTCTTATAAAAATTTGTTTTGTCATTTCTCGCGAGTTTAAATACTTTTAAAATCTTTGAAATCTTAGAAATGCTCTGAATCTCACAGATGTCGAAAGATTTGAAATAAATCAAAATCTTCGTAAAAGAAATCTTCTAGAGAAATCTTAAAATATTCTTTGAAATCTTGCGATTGTATCGCATTTTGGAAATTTGAAATCTTAGAAATTTTTGCAATAATTTCATTTTCTCGAATCTTTGAAATCTTTGAAAATTTTGGAATCTTTTAAATTTTTGCGGATGTATCGCTTTTGTCAATCAATCAAAAATCTTTGAAATGTTTGGAAATCTTAGAAATTTTAGAAATC
>JAJJWX010005386.1:0-53598 GCA_023529315.1 Papaver bracteatum | reverse complement strand
GGACTTGATATCCATCGTTTTGGGCTTTAGTAGATTGTGGTTGGGTGCTCTTTTTCGGTAGGGGTTAGGGTTCTTAGACTGGGGGAATGCTTTTGCAACATCAGACCATTTCTTGGACAAGTTAATGGGATTGGGTATTGAGGGAATGAAGGAGCTGTGAATTTTTTGATTCAAATGAGGATGAGTGGAGAAGCGGGAGTAATCAATCAACAAAGAGAGGGCAGTACCAATCTAGCCCACCCATTGTTGTTCACCCCAGATGGAACAAAAAAGAAGATAGGATCCATTTTCTGAATATGCTGATCAAGAATGATGTGGAGGTAGGAACCTTTGTCATTTTCAGCTCTTCTAATAATCATCCATACTCGATTATCATCATATTTCCATGTTTTTGCTTGTGGATCACCATTGTTTGAAACAATGAAGAGAAGATCTCTGAGATGTGTAGCAAGTGCAACTGAAAGTTCACCTTGCACAGATGAAGTTGGGAGAAATTCTTTGATTTGTATAACATTTGCAGATCGGGATTTGTAGGTTGCAAGTCTGAAGAATTTTTTTTCAATTGTAACATATTGAAAAGGTTGGGATTTTAGAATAAGAGGAGCCATTCAAGTGAAGATTTATGGAAATAATTTGAGAATTTCAGAAGGAGAGATCTAGTAGGAAGATGAGCAGGTTGAAGGATAGGGAATATCGAAAGATTGGGAAGTATGAAGAGAAGAGAAGAGAGGAGGAGAGAGAGCCATCATGGTGTGGATAGGGAATATGATCTGCAAGTTCATATTAGCTTACGAGAATGAGGGTACATGTCACAGTCGTTGTTGCTTTAAAACCGGCAAAAGACTTTCTGTGAAAGTTTCCATTCGATCTGACTGACAAAATATATTCCTCGGCATTCCACTTATTTCAACCTGCTTGAAAGTCTTATTTTTCCTATCATCATAAAGATTAAGACTGTACAAGGCTGTAGAAGTAATAACCATGGACATTGCAATTCCTATAACAAGCAGTACATTGATATGCAGTAATGCTTAGTTGACCGTGGGAAAAACCGGGAGAAATTCCGTGGCACTAACAGAGGTGGGACCCACCTCCTATTAGTGCTACGGGATTTCTCCCGGTTTTTCCAACGGTCCATGTAGCACTACTCATTGATATGTGGTTCGAGATGACTCCTACATCAATGAACATCTACATCCAGGGAGATCAAGCTAATGTCATCCAGGCAGTTTAATTAATATGTAGTACTTGATTTTATATTTTAGTGTTCTCTTAAAAATCAGACTTGGTCATTTATCGGAATCCACTTTAGTCAAGTTATCTGGTGATGTAAGTGCAATAGCACAATTTGAGTTACTTAACTATGTAACTCTTTAAATGCTTGTCTTTTAAGTTTTTCATCGATTGATTATTGATATAGGAATTACAAGCCAAAACATTTAATTAACCTTGTCCAATTCTTTTCAACTTTCTCTGCCTTGATATAGGAATTACTAGCCTACTACTCAAAAGTCAAAACTCACTGCCATATGCCCATACCCTCACCTACTTCATTCATTACTTTGGAGCCAAAAGAAGAGTATACAAAATCATATCTAAGGTTTTGGCAAACAGGCTTGTTTCTGAGACTCAAAGTGCATACGTTGATGGAAGACAAATTACCAACGACATTCTTACAGTGAATCAAGTGGTTGATTCAAAGATGAAAGATGGCTCTTCAGGTATAATTTGCAAAATTGATTTGATAAAATCACGATAATGAATTTTTTACCATATGGATAACAACTATTACAACAAAAAAGAATATTAGATACTGTAAATGTCAAGTCATGTTCTGTTGACTTGACCTATTAGTGTTGTGCTTGTGTGGATAGTTTGTGTGTCTGTAATGACACTACAACTGTAATGATTGGTCTATTTAAAGACTAATCATGTCTCTTGTAATGTTCACCTTACTCAATAATATTCTTACTCGCTTCTCATGGTATCAGACAAACCGGTCCTGAGACAACAATTTTTCTATCATCAATACCCAAAATTCTTCAAATCAACATTTTTCAACAACTTTCTGAATCAATATATCTTTTTCAACAAATTTTTGGTTCGATTTCATTCTACAACAACTTTATTCTGATTCAACTCAGGTTTTCTTTTCAAGATTGTAGATCTTCTCAACTTTGAGGGTTTCTTTTTGTTCATGACAGATACTGTAATTGTGTATACAAGAAGAAAGAAGATGAATTCCGCTGCTCAAGATTTGGGTAATTCTTCTGAATTTGTGTTTCCCTTTACCAACATTTCTAATTTTGTGTCTACTAAATTGGGTCCGAATAATTTTCTCCTCTGGAAAGATCAAATGGAGTCAGTGTTAATTTCTACAAATTTGTTTGGTTTTGTTAATGGTGATGTGCAAGAACCAGTGAAACAAAATAATAATAATGGTGTTTTGTCATTGAATCCACAATGGGTTCGTTGGAGAAAGATGGATTGTTTTGTCACCAGTTGTATGAAGGCTACTTTTACTAATACAATTTCTGGTGATGTATTGGGTTTAGTTACTGCTAGGGAGATTTGGTCATTTCTAGAAGTAAATTTCCAAAGTCAATTTATGGCAAGGAAGAATTTGTTAAAGAATCAGCTTCACAATCTTAAAAAGGGGAATATGACTATTCTTGTGTATCTTCAGAATGTTAAAACTATTGCTGATAATTTAGCTGCAATAGGAGAAAGGGTTAGTAACTCAGATCTTGTTATGGCTATTCTGAATGGTCTTGGTAGAGAGTTTGATAGTTTTGTGGTTGCTGCTCAAAATAGGGATGTTCCCTTTACTTTTGTTGAGTTAAAACCTAGACTGCTAAATCATGAACAATGGGTTCTTAGTTAGCATCAAGAATCTTCTTCAATTTTCGATGATCAACAACATTCTGTTATGTATAGTAGAAATATGAGTTCTGGAAATAATGGGAAGAACAAGTCAAAGAATTCACAGGGTTCAAGTTATTTCAAGAATGCTTCAACTTTCAAGAATGGTTAGAGTTCCTATTATCATCAAGCTAGTTCTTCTGGTTCTGATTCATATAATGGAGGTGGAAGGAGAGATTTTTCACAGATAGAGTGCCAAATTTGCAGAAAGAAAGGTTACTATGCAAGCAGGTGTTACTTCAGATATTATCCTCCAACAACTGGTGGTGCAGGTCATGGTACTCAACAAGCTTTTGCTTCTATTGGTGAAGAACAATCTTTTGATCATTCTTCTTCTACTTATGAACCACCTCAATGGCTAGCAGATTCAGGTGAAACTGCTCATATTACTGGTGATGAATCTCTTTTGCAACATACTTCCACTTACAAGGGCAAGGACAAAGTTCAAGTAGGCAATGGTAAGTCTCTTGTTATTTCATCCAAAGGAACTTCTACTATTCAAACACCTAAAGCTAGTTTTAGGCTTGATTCTGTTCTACTAGTTCCAGATATGAAACATAGTTTATTATCAGTTGCCAAGTTTACAAGAGAAAATTCCTGCTATTTCAAGCTTACACCCTATGGTTATGAGATAAGAGATTTGTTGACACATGCTTTGCTTGTAAATGGTCCTGTAGTGAATAATTTGTATCCTGTTCAACATTCTTCTTTATCTACAAATTCTTTTTCTAATACTCTTTCTTTGGCAACCACTGTGTCTGCTCCTTCTCAAGTGTGGCATGATATACTAGGTCATCCTTCTAGTCATATCATTCAAAAACGGAATTCTTTCAAACACATTGTTTTAACAACTCCACATTCTACATCTCTTTGTCATCCTTGTCAACTTGCTAAAAGTAAGAAGTTGCCTTTTCAATTATCAAATTCTCATGCTACTCAACCTTTGTCACTTATACATTGTGATGCCTGGGGTCCTACTGTTCCTTCTCTCAATGGTTATAGGTACTACATTATGTTCATAGATGATTATAGTAGGTTTCATTGGATTTATCCAATGGAGCTGAAATCTGATGCTATTCAATGCTTTACACATTTTAAAAGTCATACTGAAAATCAGTTTTCAACAAAAATTCTTTCTTTTCAAGTTGATGGGGCTGCTGAACTTGTTAAAGGGCCTTTTAAAGTTTTTCTAGATAAATGTGGTATTCTTACTAGAATTTCATGTCCCAAAACTCCAGAACAAAATGGTTTGCATGAAATAAAACATAGGCATATTACAGAAATGGGGAATACTCTCTTGTTTAACTCTTTTTGTCCTAAAGAAATGTGGTATGATGCCTTTTTAACTGCCACTTACTTAATTAACAGAACTCCTAGTAGGATTCTGGATTACAAATCACCTTTTGAGATCTTGTTTGGTTCTGTTCCTGATTATTCTTTTCTCAAAATTTTTGGGTCCATTTGTTATCCTTTGTTATCTCATACAAGAGTTGATAAGCTTTCTCCAAAATATGCAAAGTGTGTCTTTTTGGGCTATAGTTCTCTTCATAAAGGTTATAGGTGTTATAATCTTGTAACTAAAAAGTTACATATTTCAAGGAATGTTGTTTTTGATGAAACACAGTTTTATTTTTCTTGTCCTGTTTCTTCAACATCTGAGCCAGCTACAATAAATTTTTACCTACTGAGCATTCTAAATCTTTACCCACTGATCTTTCTGTTACTTATCCTTCTCATTCGATGATTACAAGAGCTCAAATAGGCATCTCCAAGCCAAAACTTTTTCCAGATCATGTTTCTCATGTGTCTATAAAACATCCTCTTCCCTCTGCATATACATCTTTATTAACTACAGAGTCTGAGCCTAAGACCTATAAGCAACCAATGCAATATCCTGACTGGAAGGTATTTATAAAGGATGAATATACAACTTTGAGGGATAATGATACATGGGAGTATGTATCCCCAGAATCTCATATGAATATTTTGGGCTCTAAGTGGGTATATAAGATTAAAAGAAAACCATATGAAACTGTTGATAGACTTAAGTCTAGACTAGTAGCAAAAGGTTTTAATCAGCGGGATGGTATTGATTTTAATGAGACATTTAGTCCAGTGGTCAAGTGTACAACAGTTAGAGTTGTCTTGTGTGTGGCTATCACTTATAATTGGCAAATAAGGCAGATGGATGTGAGTAATTCCTTCTTAGAGAGCTACTTAGATGAAGATGTGTACACTAGTGGATAATAGGTTTTTTACTACTTCCTGGGCTTTTCAAAAACGATTGTTATTGGGATGTAGTATTTATCCATGTTGTCACCAACAGTTGTTTTATAATAAAAAAAAACTAGTTCCAATAACAGTTGTTTTATAAAGGGATATTTTCGGAAACACGATGTACTCTCTATTATATTTTATCCGAGTGATAAAACAACTGTGAGGCCAAGATATTTTTATAGTCCCAGTTTTCAAGGTAGAGACGTGGTCTTGTTTCCGTAGCCACCTCGACCCAGCTATTTATTTTTTTTTTTTTCTGAAAACAGAACCATAAACCAAATCCCAGATGCTCTTCTTCTAATCTATTTATTCTCTCCGAGAACCCAAGATTCAATCTCAAGCTTTCAACAATTTCTTCGATCCGTAACCAATTTCTTTGATCTGTAAACATTTTCTTTTCTCAATCTCAATTGTGAACCATTTTTTTCTGCTTCTGAAGTGTTAAAGATAATCTGAAAACCCCTAAATCGATTATTGAATTCTTTTTTCCTGCTCGTAATAATGATATTCTGAAAAGAAATTGTTGTTTGAGTTAATTTTTAGCATTTGAAAACCCGGATCTAGTTTTGCTTTACTGAAGCTTTGAGTAGTGAAGATCGAGCATATCCTGTAGGTTCTCTTAAAGTAGTACTTGTTCTTCTGTAGTTTTGAGATTCATTTTTTTTTTAATTTTTTTTTTGAATGCCGGGTTTTGAGAAATCTCCGCCGGTTAGTCTAATTTCTGGATTTCCTTCGATTTGAATCATCTTATTGATTTGAAAATTATGTGATAGTCTTGTGTAATTTAATCTAGGGTGTCATACTAATGATTCTAAATCAGAACTATAATAGATTTAATTGTCTTGCTTGTATAAGCCTTTTGAAGCAATGAGAATCATTGATTATTGTTCTTCCTACGAGGCATATATTTTGGTTTAGATCGAAGTTGATTTAATATTTTGGTTTGTTGTTATTTGATTATTTATTTATTTTTGATAAAGGAAGGATATAAATTACCGAAATTAAGGAACTTGGTTGAAGAATGTGTGCATGAACCTGGTGTGGATGAGAATAGGGGAAGTTTGTGTTGGTGATGGTTTTGATGGTGGTTGATTCCCTGATTGGAGTAAGAGGGAGGTATTTGTTCTCTCTTTTCTTATTCTCTCCTACTAATTTGTACTTCTCTATCAACTCTAGCAATTAGTGATAGGGATAAAATGATGTTAGAGCTAGAGAATCATGGAGTTGCTATTGTTATTGAATTCTTTTGGGTGGAGGTGTGATTGAGGTAGGGATTTATAATAAATCTAGTATTTTGCAAGACAATGAAGATTTCACTATAAATCTTTTAGTATGTCTAATTTGAAGAAATGGGTAGTTGTAATTAATCTTGAAGTATTGATGTATGGGCATGAATTGTGTAAACCTTCAAATTTTTGTTTCATGCAACATGGGTTCATATGTGAAATTTGGGAGGTTTTAATTTTGAGAAAATGGGTGTGTTTTATTGTTGCCTAATTTATGTTTGATTTGAGAATTGATAAGAACCAGGGGTTAGTAATCTCTTCCTCACTAATCCATAAAATGTATGTCTTGGTTCTAAATGTATGTCTTATGATGTAAATGGTTAAGAATGTTATAAATTCTATATCAAAGTTTCTGATTTTTGCATGGAGGTAACATGTTTGATAAAATGCCTTTAAGAACTTATATAATGACAGCTGTAGCAGACTTTTTGTAGGCCTGTTTCGGTGCGTGTTTATGGGGATTTAGCTAATGGTTTCTTAACGAGAAATATTCGTGTTGGTGTCTTCTGTAACCCATTAAAATTTCATGATATTTGGACTTCTATTTTGTGAGTTATAGCCTAGAGAAAACAGCATGTCGGAACTGATTTTCTGAAGGCAGCACATGATAGGGTTTTTCCTGGTGATTTTGAAATATTTAGACTTTGAATTAGGTCTGGGTTTCTTCTAGGAAGTTGTAGAGTATGGCAAGAGGCTTCGGAAATGGTAAAGCATGGATGAGTTAGTTTACTACTTTAGAAGCTAACACATTCCAAAGACAGCATGTTAGTGCTGAATTTCTGGAAGGGAATACAGTTGGGGTTTCTCTAGGGATATGTTGTTATTTGATTATTTATAATATGATTCCACAGAAGACCAAGTGAGGCTGCTGCAGTTTTTCGATTTCAGGCTTATGAGGGTATCCCACCACCATATTACAAGATTAAGAGGATGGTATCCCTGATTAAAAGTATGAGAGACTTGTCCTGATTCAAGTCATCAATTGAATTGCTTAGTTCCTGCTCCTGCTGATTATAAAACTCCAATTCCTTAGCCTAAATCTAAAGATGAGGTAATAAATATTTGATCTTTTACATGTATTAGTAGCTTAAGATGGAATGGAATGATCAAATTTTGTCGGTTTGCAGGTCTGGTTTGTAAATGTACGAGGTCAAAATTGGATCACAAGAGTGAATGACAAATTTGTGTTTCCTGGGGGTGGAAGGCGGGGATGAATACTTGAATCATATTTCAGAGGTTTGTAATGAGCTTAGTATCATTTAACTGAATTTTTGAAGTGGATAGGTATTGTGTTGAGTTTGATTTGTGTTTGCAGATGGTTTCTAGAATACAATTTTGAAGATGTTCATAAAAATCAAATTCAATTCACTCTTGAGTATGGTGTCCCAGCTCACTGCCTATCTTAGTGGTGAGCAATTTGTTCTGCTTGTTGATTAGAAATTTGATCTACTTTTTCTTCTTTGAAGTTCCCTTGGTGATGGTTATCTGTATTAAGCGTTGATAGGTCACATAACTTCCGACCTTCGTATCTGAGACTCCGCTCATCACTACTTCGAGAAAAGCTCAACGTTAAATGCATTCTTGCAATGACTGCAACAGCGACAACCAAAACGTTGATGGCCGTTATGTCTGCTCTAGAGATACCCCAGACCAGTCTAATTAAGATATCTAAGACGAGAGAAAATTGACATCTATCTGTAACTTTGAGTGGAAATAGGTAAGTAAACTATTGCAGTTCCCCCAAAGGTTTGCTTAAATCCAATATTTTAATTCTCTTTGTTAGAAGCCTTGACCTTGAAACGTTATCTATTACAGGTGTGACCCTAAGTAATGAGAGTTAGTATCATTTTAAGGTGATAAACACTTGCTAAGTTGTATTGATGTGAATGTTATATATCATCGTGCTAACTATAATTTTGTGAAAATACTCTTGCTAGAACAAAATACTTGGGTCTGATTTTTATGAAAAGCAGCAGGAAATCCCAAAAGAAGTAAGAATTTGAGTATTCTAAACTTTATGCAATAGAAGAGAGGACGTCCTAAACGTCTGGACCATAATAAATGCTTTATTTTGAAGTATCAACTACTCATGTTACATTTGTTTGGACAGGTCATTTGATCGACCATGGGAAGACTCGTCTTCAGAGCTTGATTTGAAATGGATTGCAAGAGTTATTCGCATTTTCAGCCAAGTTCGAGCAGTGGTGTGATAATGTTGTCTTTTTGAAATTAACACAGTGAATGACATTCTTTGATTGGTGGAGCTATAACAGATACAACAATGGATTTGGTGCATCTACAAATGCTACAGGTAGATGTTTACAAAAATAGATAGTAGCTTACATACTTCACTCATATCTGAATATATCTTGCTGCTTGTAAGCTCTAAAAGGATGCTTGAAGTCTCCTAAGTAACAAAGCCAGGCTCTTGCAGGCATTTTACATGTCAATTTCAACATCAATTTCTCCCAGCTTTAAACTATTAGCCAACCTAACTGCATCCTGATTTGTAGACTAATGACTGGTTTATGGTTATTTTCAGTGATCACTCAAAGAATTATAATGCAAAGCATGTTATATGGAATCAACCAGAAAGGGACAAGAGTGGTTGTATCCATTGTTGAAGAATAACTACAGCTACAACAGTCAAAGCTTGGTGCAAGACAAGCTACATAGAGTCGTGGTGGTTAGATGCAGAGTGGAACTTCACACCATTATCTAATTTCACAAGTCTTTTGGGTACCTATATTTTGTTTTAATTCTTTCATATTACTTGGTATAGATGGCACAGTCTTGCGGGTTAAATGCTAAACTGTGTACGAGTCTATGAGATAGATTATTGAAGTTTTTGGTTGTTTGGTTTGTCAAAGAGACTCGGGTTTAACATTGTTCTTAGTATTGAAATTTTCATATTTTAAACTTGGGTGATTTTAATGGGTTGAATTTGTACATTGAATCTATCTTTCAATATAAATTTTTATTTGGTTCCATTTTTAATTTAGTTTTATTGTTACTTCCGATTCCAGTTTAGATTCAGCTGAATCAAATCCTTTTTTTTATTAAATATAATCGAAATAAACTACTGTCTCTATCAGTACTTATAGATGTACTGCTAGAGGAAGTCGTTTTTTTAAAGATATCAACTTCAGCGAGAAACAGTCGTTTTGGGAAAAACCACTTCTAGAATCTAACTGATGAAAACAGTCGTTTTTAGAGATATTACCTCTTGTCTTGGCAGTTGTTTAACTTCCATTTTCCACTAGTGGTACATGTCTCAGCCACAAGGGTTTATCAATCCTGATATCCACCTGATTATGTTTGTCATCTCAAAAATAGCTTTTATCGGTTGAAACAAGCTCCAAGAGCTTGGTTTCATAGATTTAGTACTTTTTTGGTGACTTATGGTTTCAAGAAATCTATCTCAGATAATTCTATGTTTGTTCTTCATTCTCAGTCTGGGATGCTTATTTTATTACTTTATGTGGATGATATCTTGTTAACTGGAAGCTCTGCTATGATGATTGATGCCTTAATTTCTTCTCTGAAATAAGAATTTTCAATGAAGGAACTTGGCAGTCTGGGTTATTTTCTTGGTATTGAAGAAGTTAGGAGTAATGATTCTCTTGTTTTAACTCAGAAAAAGTATACATTGGATTTATTATCTAAAACTAATATGTTGGATTGCAAGTCTTGTGATACACCAGTTGTTAAAGGTCCAAGAGTTTTTTTACATGATGGAACAGTTTTGGACAATATTACTGAGTATAGAACTGTTGTAGGTAGCTTACAGTACTTAACAGTTACTAGGCCAGATATCTGCTTTGCTGTAATCTATGTGTCACAGTTCATGCATAAACTTACAGATGTGCATCTACAGCTAGTCAAAAGAATTCTGAGGTATTTAAAGGGAAAACTTGGTATTGGTATTACTTTAAAGAAGAGCAGTTTGACAACATTAACTGCATATACTGATTTTGACTTGGCTGGGTGTCCAGATACAAGAAGATCTACCTCACACTAGTCCAAACTGCGGAATTTAGGACAGGCAAAAACTGTCGAAAATAGAGTTATACGACAAATATGGTCTGTCCTAAAGTCTGTCATATTTTTGGTGTACTATTTATTATAGGACGGTTCGTTATTGTCCAAAATTAACAACGAGTTTCATTTGTCCGGATACAATGACTGATGATGATTGTCGAAAATATATAATTAGAGATACAACCTGATCTGATTCAGGTGAGTCAATTTCAGACGGATCTGATTAAGGTCCCTTAGTTTCAGCCGAATCTGATTGTATAAAAAATTTTTTTCCTTCTTCTTTCGTTATTGGTTTTAGATTGATATACAGGCAAGCCAATATATGAATCTTCAAAGCAAATGTAACCCATTCTATTAAAATTAACTTTGAATTCAATTAACAACCCAAACATCTCTAAATTCACCAATAAAAGCTACTTCTTGTTTAAAACAACAAAGAAGTAGAGAAAAAAAATATATAAAAACAGTGTGATTTAACATCCATTAAGTATTGCTTTGGCCATTCAATCGTCTCACCAAGATTAATATCTTCAAGTTTTCCATCTCCAACACAGTTCCATATTGCTCTTGTAATTTCATTGATAAACACTTCATAATTTTCATCATTTGGTGGTGTACTAAAATTAACACGTCCAATTTCAACTGCCTTCTTCTTTACATCTTCTTGTAAAGGATGACGACCTTTCAAAGATCCAAGCTCCATTGTTGCAAGCCACTGCAGAGAAAAGTATACATATGTCAGAAAACTTGGTGAGAATCTAATTAACATTATATGGTAAGGTACCCACTGGTAGAAAATGTATTGGGCATATCAAACATGCTTAAAAAGACAGAGGTAAAGGCAGTTAAGGGGGTTATCAAAACATACATCCAATAGAGCCAGATGAACAAAATTGACACTAAAGAAAGGAATTAAGATTAAATACATGATGTTCACCCACTTCATCTAAGGGAATTAACTTTTTAAAGAATCATTAAGGAGTGAATTAGCCCCTACGGTAAGACATAATTTTATACAAACTTAATTTATTACCTCGAGCACGACCATGGGACCATGAAAGTGCAGCTCTCTCATTAATAATGCTAGAATGAAAACTAAAATAGAGAAGCAGGTTTCTAAATGGATTTTCCAACATTGCACTTTTAGAAATAGAGAATGGTGGCCCTATCCCATCGCCAGTCTAACGACCAATAATACCAGAATCAGGACATATTAATATCAAGTGTAATAATAATTGGATTTTCGAAAATGCACAATCATATACGACATCAAAGATGTAAAGCATTTTAGTTTGAGGGAGGTACTCCAGAATCTGATGGGTTCATTTTAGCGAAAAATAGGTTATGTATCGTAGCCCATAAACCCATCTAGACATTGTTGTAATCTAAGTAACAAACCAATAATAAAATATTATAAGGGAAAGAGTAATAATACATCTTTCAAAGGCTATGCTTCATGCATACTAGTTCACATATAATATAACTGAAATAAGCAATCAAACAATGTTATATAAGACAAAACATTCCCAAATTGGTGGACTCCTTAAGCATACTTCTCTTTTTGTAGTAATACATGACCTAAAATATAATTTTCATGTTATATATCCAAAGACGGAAGTATGATAATAATTCCGAATATAGAACCATATTTGGACCAAGTTTGGTTCTAGGAAACTACTCTAGCAATTTAGACAAAGAATGAACATAGCTACAGTGAATTTGATCACGGTCATATAATACATTCGAACTCGAGTACCACTTGCATTTAACCACACACAAACTATAAATAAGAAGGCTTTTGGGAATAATTTATGGAAGACAAATTTTTGATATAATCATGATGTTGCAATTCAAGTAAAACAGAAAAGTAATCATGCAACCAAAACTCCAAGATAAATTCAAAATGTGCTTGAAACTTTTACCACATATCTTCTCCTTGGATGTTTAAAAAGCTGCACAGGATTTATCGCAAATCATTTTCACATTCCCTTGGTTGCCAGTAACCACACACATTTGTACCCAAACTATTAAAATTATGGTTGTATCATTAAGCCTAACGAATAATCCCACACAAATTGCATCTAAGGGCAGATTAAAACAAAAAGATCGATATAACTAATAAAATAGAAATGAATAATTGAAGAGATTGATGAAACCTTTGATGAATTACTGTCTTGTTCAAAAACTCTTCCACAACCCTCCTTTGCTCCTCTTCAATCTCTAATCAAACAAACAAAAAATTTAATTAAATCTAAAAGAGAAAAAAAAATTACATCAAAATCACACGAACCTATACTGATTTGGCGTCAAGATTTCTCGTCCACCTGGGTTTATTCCTCCATTGCTCCTCTTCAATATCTAATCAAACAAACAAAAAAGTAACTAAATCTGAAAAAGAAAAAAAAAATTATATCAAATCACACAAACCTATACTGATTTTGCGTCTCTATTTTTCGTCCATTCTGGTTTATTCACCTTAATATGAAAGATTTCTAGTCCAAGAATATGGCAACCATAAAGATTATGATTCTCTTCTTCTGATGATTTAAGTTCTTCTTCGGCATCCATTTTCATCCTTTCTAGCTAAACTTTGTTTAGTAATTGGAATTGGAATCGGAATCAGTTTCAGTAAAATTGGGGTTTTAAATAAAATTAAAGATATTTCGATGATTGAAGTTGATTAAGTATGTTGATCAAGTTTAATGGCTATGTAAAAGAAAAAGAAACTCAGAAAAATCAAGGGGAAGTTAGGAAGTTTCAGTTTTGATGATAATCACGAAGTAAGAGAATGATTCTATCAGTGGTTTTCGGTTTTGAGAATTTTCTGGATCTAATTAGTGGCCCTACGATTAAAGTGATCCAAGGGTTTATGATTTGATCCGATTGGGGAGGAAATTTGTCTTAGTGGGGGCAAACTAATAGGAAACAAAATGACAGGTTGTTAGCGTTAGTAATCACGCCTAAATTATTTGACAAATCCTATCTTTAGAACATTTAAGTACATGCCTAATCCGTCCTTTTCTCGGATCCTGGAGTGTCCTAAAAACTAGATTTTGGACTAGTGTCAGGTTATGCTATGTTCTTGGGCTCTAATTTGGTTTCTTGGTCTTCTAAGAAACAACCTACTGTTTCTAAGTCTTCTGCTGAGGCAGAATATAAATCTTTATCTGTTGCATCAGCTAAACTAAAGTGGCTTGTAGACTTACTATCTGAGCATCATATTTCTGTTAAAAGTTCACCATTACTTTTGTGTGATAATACCAGTGCTTTGGCATTAGCATCTAATCCTGTTTTCCATGCTAAGACAAAGCACATAGAGATACAGTATCATACTGTCAGAGAGTTGGTGGAAAGTGGTTTTCTAAAGCTTCAGCATATTTCAACTGAACCCCAGCTGGCTGATTTTTTTACCAAGGGGCTTTGTTCACCTACTTTTTCAAGATTGTTGCAATCTTTACTAGTCTACAATACATAGGGTGCTGCAAGTTCTACTAACAAGTCATGTTCTGTTGCAAGTTCTTCTTCAAGTTTAGTTCCTGTTGTTACTTAGTTCAGTTCTGTAGCAAGATACTGACATTAGTTACTGCCTTTTTCTTTTCATTTTTCAAACTATTCTTTGTATTGTCAGCCCATAACAGTTTGAGGGGGTGTATTAGATACTGTAAATGTAAAGTCATGTTCTGTTGACTTAACCTATTAGTGTTGTGCTTGTGTGGATAGTTTGGGTGTCTGTAATGACACTACAGCTGTAATGATTGGTCTATTTAAAGACTAATCTTGTCTCTTGTAATGTTCACCTTACTCAATAATATTCTTACTCGTTTCTCAAAGACTTCCAGTAGGTGATCGAAAAGGCAAAGCAGATCCGGAGATTGAGTTGTTTGATCTCTGATTTCCCGGATTTTCATGGAAAACTAGTTTCTTTCTTTCTATTTATTTTCATTCTCTTCTTTAAATTTTATCTTTCTCTTTAGTTTTATCAGCTATTGATTTTCATGGAGAACTAATTTCTTTTGATTTGCAATAATTTTTTTTGTAGTCAGTAGCGATCCAGTGGTGGTCGTTTGGAAGCAGTGGTGCATTTGGTCCCTCGAATCTCATTCAAACAGTGGTGTTTGTTCATAATCACTCTGATTATGGAATTTTTCAGATTCTCATCCCGTCATATTCTTTTAATTACAGTGGTGCTATTAATATACATCTCGCCATGTTTGACCAACATACCAGTGGTGTATGCTACCATCCATGATTCTTTTAAACACAGTCCAAAAGAAACCATTCAACCATTCTTTCATCAACATAACCTTTCTCTGAAGAATACTGCTCTCACTATTGGTAAGGGAAATTTAGGTAATTCTGAAATTAGGGTTGCGCTCCAAATAAAAATTCAAATATCATATTCCCAAATTAAAGCCTTATTTTCCTCCGGAATATCTCTCTACAGCTCATACTCTTAACCAAAAAAAATATATATAATTTAGGAATTTTTTGTATATTAACAGAAACCCTAAACCTGTTACTGCCAATAAATTGGCTAGAAAAAGTAAAGAGTTTATCCCAAAGTGAAAAGCAAAAATAACACAAAAATGTCTCAAATGATGAAGCTTGCAGCACTTATGAAGAAGATGAGAGAAACGAATCTTACTGCGGAAAGTTCTAATATGAGGAATAGTCTCATCACCAAGTCAGAAATCGAAGCTTCTGCCAATCAATGGAAAAACAGTCTCATATGGAAAATTATATTGCAAGATGATATGGAGACTGATGCGGTCAAGAAAGAGGTGAAATTTATCTGGAGAAGAATCAAGAAAGTTGATATAAATGTCATGGGTAGAAATCTGTATGTATTCAAATTCAGTAGCCCCGAGGACTTGAATATTGTACTAAAAACACCTACTTGGATCATTAAGGATCATCTCATAGTCCTGCAAAACTATGACCCAGCAATTTTATTGGGGGATTATAAGTTCACCCATCATGTTTTTTCAGTTCTAATCACAGGTTTGTGTTTAGAACACATCGATAATGGAATAATCATGAAGCTGCTTCAAGATATGGGTAAAATCATTACTAAGGAAGGAAAGAGAGGATACACTGTTCGTGGCAGATACATTTCAACAAAGGTGGAGGTGGATTTGAGTATGCCACTCAAAAGGGGAAACTAGCTATGGAATGCGGCAATGCAAAAAATATGGGTCAAGTACCATTTTGAAAAACAACCAAGAAGTATATTCCCTGACTGTTTTGTCATTGATCATGATGCTGACAAATATGATGAGAGTGCATGAAATATATTCATCTTCAGAATGATAGATGAACAATTCAAATATTTTTATGAAAAGAATGCACATATGGTAGAAGCCATGCAAAATCAGGAGAATGGTGTAACCAATAATGAGCCTCAAGAACCTAAGGATGATGGGCTAATGCAAGAAGAAAATGGGTCGGATACTAGGAAAAATAAAAGAGTAATGGATGATGGAATAGAAGATAACTATGTAATCCTTGATAACCCAACCTTCTCATACTCTCAAAACCTAAGTCAGAACTCCTCTCATCTTCTCATGGATGGTAGTGCTGGTCATATAGAGATTCAAGACAAAGATGTATCTGATGAGGATCTGAATATGGAGGAAGCATAAAATGGAGCAAGAGGACCAAATGAAACTCACCATGCTCCAGCTATTGATTCGAAAATTTGTAACGCAAATCAGGTTCTTTTTACTCCTCTTCTTTCGAATCTTATCATTTTAAATTCTTTATACCTTCCTGATAAATCTCATTCCTATGTTGTTCAAAACATTTCTAGGGTCTCTTCTTATTTAATTAATGTTTTGATTTCCCCCAAATTCTATGCAATTAGAAATAAAATTAGGGATTGCAGATTTAAAATTTTAATTTTTAGTTCCATTAGTTGTCTTCCCATTTTGAAATTTAAATATTTTGTTCATAACTTTGATATTGACTGATTGAGTAATTGTTTCTATACACAAAAGTGTTGTCTGAATTGTGATTTCTTTTTTTGCATTTTAGTTCAATTTGAGTGTTGTTTTGAGTCTTGCCTCTTGTCTAGCTATAAAATTAAGCTATTTTTAGCTTATTCGCATCCCTTGTCAATGAGGATTTTGTCGTGGAATTGTCAGGGATTTGGCAACCCTAATACTAGGAACTCACTATGGAATTTGATCATAGGTCAAAACCCTGACATGATATTCTTGTGTGAAACTAAAAATGAATCTTCTAAAATGCATCCATATCTTAGAAGATTCAATTATCCCAATTCTTGGGTGTTCCCTTCTATTGGTCGTGCTGGGGGTATCTCTTTAATTTGGAAAACTGGGTTTCAATGTGAATTATACATAACACTGATAAGATGATAAATGTTATAATTCAGATAACCCTAGTAAACCAGAATTTCTAGCCACTTTTCTTTATGGTTCTGTGTATCATGAAGAGAAGATGGAACAATGGAAATACATATGATAAAATAGTTACTAGAATAGATCATCCTTGGGTCATCATAGGTGATCTCAACATTACTATGCATGCCCATGAGAGGTCTACCTTATCCACCCCATCTACTATTGAATATCCTGAAATCCAAACCATTTTGGATAATAGTGATCTCTCTGATTCAAGATATATTGGCAATAGGTTTACTTGGAATAATAAACAAACTGGTAATAACTGCATTTACGCTAGATTGGACAGAGCTTTGGTAAATGGTCATTGGCTAACTCATTATGGTTCTACTACAGTACATTATATTGATACCATTGGCAGTGACAATATACCTATAATCTTGGAGACTAATTCAGTGCCTTTTCAAGGTAGTAAGCCCTATAGATATTTCAAATGTTGGGGTAGTGATCCATCAGTTAGAGAAGTCATACAAAATTCTTCTAAAGATGTTAGAGGATCCTCCCCTTTTCAATTAAGAATGAGGAAGATTATTAAGATCATGGAGTTGACTGCTGATGATTAAACAAGTAGAGTTTGACCTAGATCACTTGAAAAAAGTTCAAGAAGAATTTTATGCCCAAAAATCTAGACAAGAGTTCTTTAAATCCTTTGATAGAAATACTGGGTTTTACCATAATTATGCCAACAGGAGGAAGCACTTTAATCATATAAGTGCACTCAAATTGGATAATGGGAAGTGGGTTAATGATAGATCTAATCTTGAAACCTTATTGGTAAATCACTTCAGTTCTATAGGAACTTGTTCTAATCTTCTAGAAACCTTGAGATTCTTAATTGTATTGATCCTTGCATTTCTATTAGTGATAATCAAAATCTTCTTAGACCAGTTACTAAGCAAGATATCATTGATACAATTAACAAAATGACTCCTTGGACTGCCCCAGTGCCCGATGGTTTTTCTCTAGGGTTTTACAAATAAAATATAGATCTATTAATTGATGATGTTTGGAAAAATGTTAACAGTTTCTTGGATTCCAAACATCTCTTAAAAGAGATGAACCACACTTTTCTGTCTTTAATCTCAAAAATTAATAACCCTTCTAGCCCTTCTGATTTTAGACCTATTTCTTTGTGCAATTCTAATTACATAATCATTCCAAAGATTCTTGTAAATAGAATGAAGCCACTTTTGAGCAAAATGATTAGACCATATCAGGATGCTTATGTCCCAGGAAGACATATTCAAGAGAATGTCATCATTGCTCATGAGTTGGTGCACACTATGAAAATAAAAGGAAAAGGGACAAATGGGGTGTCATGGGCCTTAAACTTGATATGTCTAAGTCCTTTGACAGAGTCGAATGGTCTTCTTAATAGGCTTCATTAGATATTTTGGGTTCTCTGAACATTGGTGTGATCTAATTCACCAATGTATCAGCACCACTAGTATTTCAATCATGTTAAACAGTTCTCCTTGTAAAACCTTTTGACCAACTAGGGGTTTGAGGCAAGGGGATCCCCTGTCTCCATACCTGTTCATATTGGTAATAAAATCATTCTCAAGATATATTCTCCATCCAAAAAACTGTCAGCTTATTCATGGTCTGAAAGTTACCAAGGAAGCGCCAAGCATTAACCATCTTCTCTTTGCAGATGACTGTCTCATTTTTGCTAAAGCTTCCCACAATGAAGTGAAAAACTTATTGAGTCTGATTAAAGATTTTAGTGTTATTTCTGGTCAAGTGATTAACCTACAAAAGTAAGGTTGTTTCTTTAGTAATAATGTCCACCCTGACCATGCAGTTTCTCTCATAAATGAACTTAGAGTTACAAAAATTGCTTTAGATAAAAAATACCTAGGTATTCCTCTATTCATATCTAAATCTAGAACTGATTCTTTTAATTATATCAATGAACACTTTGATAAAAGAGTTGCTAAGTGGAAGGGAAAACAATTTAACCAGGCAGGTAAGTCTGCAATGGTTCAGAATGTCTTGAAAAGTTATCCTATTTATCATATCAACACCTTTACTATCCCTGATAGTATTATTAATAGCATGGAATCTTCTCAAAGATATTTTTGGTGGGGTAAGTCTAGTCCTGGATGTATCTATTTAAGGGGTTGGCCATGTATTTATACCCATAAATATCAGGGGGGGTTTGGATTTTGTAATATCAAACATGTAAATCTCTCTCTCTCTTGACAAAAAATGCTTGGAATGTTACTCATAAAACTGATTCTCTGTGTGCAATTATTCTGAAATGCAAATACTTTAAAAAATTTCACCCTCCTCAAAGCCCCAAAAAGACTAATGTTTCTTGGGTTTGGAGGAGTATTAGTCATGGAATGAATGTTATCTTGCATAATTCCATTTGGGAAGTTATGAATGGTGAATGTATTTATGCTTTTACTGATAATTGGATTCCAAATGTTAGTGAGCCCAGGTTTGTCTCAAATCCTAATCCTAACATTACTGTTGCTAATCTTATTGATGAAAAAACTAAATGTTGGAAACTTGATCTTGTCAATGCTTTTTTTACACCCCAGAATGCTAGGACAATCCTAAACGTTAGAATTCCTTTATCAGGAGTTGATATACTTATTTGGCCACATACAAAAAATGGCATGTTTACTGTTAAATCTGCCTATAAAATCATCTCAAGTCAAAATTATTTTTTGTCTAATCCTTATAATAGTAACCCTTTTTATTAATTCCTGTGGAAGCTTCCCATATTACCAAAAATCCAACTTTTTGCTTGGAAATATCATGAAAATATTCTCCCTGCTAAATCTGTGATTAGTAGATATTCTAGTAGTCATGATTCTTCTTGTAACATGTGCAAATTGGGTATTACTAAAACTCCGTCCTGACCATATTATTCTTCATTGTGAGTTCTCTAGGTCTGTATGGGATCTTACCCCATATGCAGACATTATTCAGTAGGACTCTGCTTCCAATATTAACCTACATGAATGTATTAGTAAGTGTCTCTCTGATAATAGTCTAAAATCTAAAGCAGGTGCTATTTTTTCAATTGCTTGGGCCATTTGGAAAGAGATATGTTCTTGTACTTTTCAAGAAAAGAATCTCAATCATCATGTTACATCTAGACTTGCAAATTAAGTTAATCAATGACACTTAAGCATACTTAAGCAATCATGTTCAGGATAGAAGTAGGAATGCTATTGTAGAGGAAAACCTTAGTAATATTACTAAAGGTTTGCCTGATAACTGTCATATAATCTGTAGTGATGCTTCATTTGACAAGAACACTAATTCATCTAGTATCGGTTTGGTTATGAATGATTTAACAGGTTCATCCCTTGGATGCAAGCTCAAAGATGGAAATGTAAGGAATGCTAAGCAGTGAAGTGGGCGAAAGTGAAAGGACTAGCGAAAGTTTATTTTGTCAGTGATGCTAAAATTGTCATTGACTCTTTCAATTCTAATAATAACCAATTATTTTGGTATAATAATTCAGTCTTAGATGACTACAGAACTATTATTCCTAGTTTTAATTTTGTTAAATTCCATTTCCTATGAAGGAATCATATTGTAATTGCTGATCAAGCAGCAAAGTATAGTAGAAGAACTAGAATTTCTGGAGAATGGATGGGTTGTATCCCTGAATTTCTCAATATTACTATGTAATCTTATTCTTCAGTAATACAAGTATTTTTTATAGCGAATAAAATAAAAAAATCACGATAATTTGGGTTGTTTTCATATATTCATACCAACCCATTGGGCTCAATATGCCGGAAGTAAGACAGAATATGAAGACAAGAAAAAACCAAGAAACACATGAAGAAGATGAAGCAAATGTGCCATTTTTTTCAGCCAAAATTCTATGCACAGATCTATAGTTCCCTTGTTTATACAAGCCTACTTTCTAAAATATCATATGTTATAGAGTATGGTATACAAAAGTTGCAATACATTCCTAGGGAGCCCAAAAAACAAAGTAGAAACTGAAATTGTGTGTGTCTTGAAGGCGTAGTAGCTTTGGATCATTCCTCGTGTTTAGGCGTAGTAGCTTTGGTTTGGTGCATGTAATGGTCTAATTTTATAGAAATATGTCTGTTACATATGGTCTCACCTACATCTGTAATCCCATTATTAGCAATATGTCTGTCTCTCCTTCTTTCCTAAATGATTTTTGAAGGACCCACTAGATTTTCGTAAGTAGCAAAAAGAAACGGATTAATCGTCCTGCCTGCCGATTTGGTACACTCTTGGTTGGAGTACAAATAAGCAAGCACATAACATAAGCGTATCCATGTTCGCATATCAACTAGGTGCTACTCAATTAAACTTTTCAGAGGTACCAACAGACATGTTCTAAATGGAAAAGCAGTCCATGATAATTTGATAATCATCTCTTTACCGACTATCCTCATGAGTTAACTTTCGAGTCTCCAGTCCTAGATTCATTATCCAATGGTTGATTTAGTTGTTGCTCTTGATAAAATCAAGATGTTGGAAGATGACTTGAAAAAGTTCAAGCAAGTTAACCAATATGCTAGGAGCAAGTAAAAATCATCGTGATACACAAGGATAAGGCTATGAGAGAATATATGCTCCAAGTATTAGCAAAGAGGTAAAAATTTTCAAGGCTAGTGATTCTTCTCAACAAAAGGTTTCCACTGATAGCAAAAGTGAAATACCTTCACCGGAAGTTAAGGTTCAAAAGACCAAAGTATATCAACCTCCAAAGTTAGCACACACGGATCGAGGTACGAACATTCCTTATGTTTTCTACTATTAAGGAAATAAAGTTCACCTAGAAAGGATATGTTGTTTCCGTATAAGAAATGAGAAACTTCATGATGTTCTTGTTTGGGCATCATAAGAAGTTGTGAAACCAAGATCATATGTTAATGCTAATCCCCTTAACGTTACAGGTTGTAACTGTCCAACCTTTAGGCAAAGGAATCAGTGTTGTGATAAACCTAGATTTGCCTATAAACATCATACGAATCTTTTTCACAATCGTAATGGATATCAAAAGGATAACTTCATAAAGACGAATACAAGATCCAATGCTCCAATTAGAGACATACTAACTTGCAAAAGAATAGTCAATCCAATTATCTTCCGAGAATTCTTCAAAAGAGTAATGGTAAGAAGGTTCCGGTTGTTCTTAAATGTACTCAGAAGTGGATACCAAAGAAAGTCAATGATGTTTTGAGTGTGAAAAGGAATGATCTACCAGAAAATTCCATGACTATGGAAGGCTGTATCCATGATGTTGGAACTTAAAAATTTCTTTGGAAAGACGGATTTGGATGTGGAAGGTTCTAAAATCGATCTCTTTCATGATAATCCAAAAGTCACTTGTGGTGAGCAAGATATTGTTCACCTAAACACAACTTTATTGTGTTGTAAGTGTATCCTTACCAAGGAATGCCCTGCTATGAATACGGTGAGGGAAGCACGAGAATTTGGGCACACAGATTATGTTCGGTAAGGCTGTAGAATTCGTTTGGATTCTTCTAAAAAGGTATGTCTATAAACTTGAGAAATATTTGTGTTTTTAGAGTACCTATAATGATCCATGTACCTTACTTATCGTTCATTTATACATAACTTGATCCGTGTTTAAGGTTCTTAAATATTTAGGTTTGAAAATAGTAGTTCGGGATATTTGAACTTCATGGTACACATAACATGTATGCATACCATCATTCAATATCAAAATCCAGGGATTTTAGTACACATACCCGTTTGCATACTTCCCCAGGTCATGAAAATTCGTTTGCAAACCCGTATGCATACTTGCCTGTAGACGTCGATATTCAGTAAACATGTTTTGGCCGTAACTTCTTCGTCTGAACTCGGAATGACCTCATTATTTTTCAATTTTCTTCCTCTTTGAATGCTATTAAAAATGGAGATGATAATTATTAAATTTGGATGAGTTAAGATTGGTATTTATCCAATCTCTTGTTTTTGAGTATTTTGTTCTGTTTTGTCTCCCTTGTTCAAATTTTCTTAGACGTGGGCACTTGGATTCTTGGAGTACTACTGTTCTAAGATCATTTGTAGCTTTAAAAAAAAAAATTGTTGGTGAATCACAAAGAAGGAAGTTCAAGAATGGGATGTAGTACGCATTGCAATGTGATTCTTGAATGTTCACAATCATCTTATGAACTATGGTGCATGTTCGTTAATGAGTTTGTATCTTATTTGTTAAGAAAATCTTTTTATACGCCTTTGGTAGCTATTCTTGGTGTAAATTCATGCGAAAAAGATTGATTCTACCTTATAAGGACAAAAGTCATCCTTGGCCTGCTATCGCCAAGACCTATCTTAAGCACCTTCAACAGCTCTTGCTACCCTTCCCAACTTCCCCTCTCAACTTTGAAGCAGAAGCTGCTATAAGAGCCAGTACAACTACGACTAAGGAAGGAAGAAACTTTTTGATTGTCCTACGAGTATCTTCAGTTACGACTGATAGCTCCGTACTTTTTAATCCATTTCGTTCTAGTTCAAACCAGACTGAAAGAAGGAGTCTATGCATTAAAAGCCTCAAAAACTTCTAGAAGGGACATGACCACTATGATTTGTGGGTCTTCGCTAACTTCCACGAGCCGCATCCGGAAGACGACGCCATGTTTCCACCTACAGAAGAAGAGAAGGACTTTGACATGCACGTTTTTCTCACCCTTGTGTCTAAGAAGGAGAATCCCAGTGGAGTGGTTGATTACAGACCAATTGTTTGTTGCAATGTGGTGAAGATACGTGCATTCCCTCATCGGGGTGATACCTGATTGTAATCTATTCTTGTGACTCGTTGTCGCCGGATCAACTTCTTCAGTAATCTATCCATGCGTCTGCTTGTGGTTACCCGTTACTGACTGGCTAGATCACGAAAAGAAGATTCGCTCACTGAAGCGAAAAAGCCAGTTTACAACCTATCACTGTGCATTACGAGTTTATCTTGTTGTCTAGAATACTTCCTATGCGAATTTATTCTTATATTTTAAGAAGGATAACTAGGGTTTGGAATAGCCATTATTGTGAGTACACATAGCTAATTCCAACGATTTTCATCTTGCAATGTTTTTAGATTTATTTATCTAAATTCTAAAGTTTATTTGGAAGATGATTTTGCAGTATTAATCTTTATGGTTTTATATTGCAACTTGTTATGGGATATGTATGTTTGCATCCTTGAACTTTGATTGTCCTATATGTGGTCAAAGTTAAGTCTTTCATATGTCATTATGCAATTATTGATAAAAGATTGAATGAACTTTTGACAAACAAAAGTTAAGCCTATTATGTCATTATGCAAAGATTGATGGAAGATAGGATGAACTTTTGTGTACAAAGATTAAGTCTATTATATGTCATTGTGCAAATAGTAATTAATGAAGAATATAATGAATCTTTGTTTATTCCATGGTATAGATCTTCCCTGATCCATATTTTATGTAAAATACTGTGCGGCTACGTAAGTTTTCTTATGTGAGCATTTACGATTAAATTAATCATGGCTTCTCTTGTGGTTAATTTAGTTGAGATTTTTCGATACAAATTCATTTTCTTATGTGATTTGTTGATGTGCAAATAAATCCTTCTTTTCTTGTGAAAGTAAGGTCGCTCTTGTTGTTCCTTCGGGAATGAAATTTTATGGGGGAGAGTTCTTAATTGAACTTGTGCTTAATTGCCAAATACTTGTGGGGAGTACGGCTATGGAATATTATAGGGGTTATCTTGTATATTTATAAACTCCTTGATGAATGTATTTAGTTTCCACTATATGATTGCATCTAAAAAGTTGATATGTGCTTTTATTTTGGTCAAGAAGTATCTCTATGGAAATTTCATTAGGATCCCACTAATTTTTGTACCTTTGCCAATTTTATTGAAAAAAGGGGGAGAATTAATGTGTAGTTCACACTACAAATACATATGGTTTTCGGATCATTATGTAAGGGGGACTGGTTTTCATGAGAGATGAAGTATTGACTAAGGGGGAGTGATACATATCACCATAGTATTGTTGTCAATGTTGTGATACAATTAAACTTTGATATTGTGTAATAATACTATGACATTGTATAACAATTATTGAGAGCTATTACTTTCTCATTTTTATGGCTACGGATCTTCAACAACGATGATGTTGAACTGAACATCTTTAGAATCATTGGAGTACTTGGAAGTGATGAAGATTTCAAATAATGTTGAAGAACCAAGGAAATCAAGCATTTGTATGAGAAGCTACAAAGTTTATTTATTTTTTATTCCATACGTATTGATAGTTTTGGCACTAAAATTGACAAAGGGGGATATTGTTAGAACACTTCTCGGTCGAACTCGCAAGCGTTGCTATCTCAAGCTTGTTTGTAGTTGAGCTCTAGACTTCACGGTGTCCATCATATGAATACGAAGAACTACTCAAGGAACTTGTGGAACTTCATCAACAAAAGGTATGTGGAGACTTGAACTTGTCTATCACTCAAAAGTTTATCTATTATATATCGTATTTTGAGACAAAAGTCGTATGGCCATATAGACTTCGATTATACAAATTTTCTATTTCGAGCTGAGTTTATCTCGCTTATATATTTCTCGAAATATGTATTGGTAAGCTTTCTATTTGTCCAAGTTCATCTTTAATCGTGACGAAAGTCATGTTGATTATTTCAATAACTTAAAATCGCTTTGATGAAAAATAGTTTGTAAATAACAATTATATAACATCCTCTAAGAAAGTTTCAATGATTGAAATGAGAGTTTAGAACATGTAGCCATATTTGTATATAAACATGGTGTGTTCTCACATTTGTGTAAAATTCCAAAATCGGGAACCCAAAGTATGCGTAGCCGTACGCGTACTGAAGGTTGTTGGAAATTCGGGTGAGTATGCGTACCCGTACGCATACTGGCGGAAAGTTCACGTCCGTGAATTTTTGCTGGAGTTTGAAAGTGAAAAACAAATTCAATCTGGTTACTTAAGTACGCATACCCGTACGCATACTTAGATAGGTTCTTTTCTAAAATCGGTTTGTTCATGAACTAAAAACATTATATATTAAGGAATGCAATCTTTGCTAACCGTGCCTATAATGTTCATGAATCAATTCGAGTGAATCAAAACTAGTTTTTCTTTGATTGTGTCTTGTATACTTCTATAATATCTAATCAATTGAACAACTCTCTAACTAGTTCATTTGAGTCATTTGAACTAGTTAGGGTAAAGATGAATAAGGTTGAAATGAAAGTGCTCATATAGGTAACGAACTAAGTGTACACGTTTAGGTACGGTTAATCAAACCTAAATGAAGTTATATTCCATTTGTGTATAAAAAGCTATGTTCGATCTAACGGTTGAAAGATATTAGCTTGAATCTAATCCTGTTTCATCTAACGGTAAAAATTGAAGGCTTTGTTACCAAGGTAACTTAGATTGAAAACCTTGATTTGGAGACTATATAAGGAGAACTCTAGAAAATGGGAAACCTAATCCCCACACCTCCTGTGTGATACTAGTTGTATAAGCTAGAGTCGATTCTTCTTTAACCTTAGGTTTTTCACGAAATCTTGTAGGTTAACGACCTAAAGACTTCACTGGGATTGTGAAGCCAGGCCTAACTACTTATATCTCCGATAGGCAAGATAGAAAAGTAGTCACAAACACCTTCGTCTCATCGTTTGTGATTCCACAATTTCTCCATTCGTTAATTGATTAAGATTATTGTGAGGTGATTGATAATTCTAGGCTGTTTTTCTGGGATATAAGTCCGGGTTATCAATTGGTTCATGTTCACCTTGATTTATCAAAATACGGAATAAAACTCGTAGGTTTTTCTATGTGAGATAGATTTATCTATTACCGTAAACTTTTCTGTGTGATACAGATTTGTTTATTCAAATCTTCGACTTCGAGTCGTAGCAACTCTTGGTTATGGGTGAGATCAGCTAAGGGAATCAAGTGTGTAGTATCCTGCTGGTATAAGAAACGTAAGGTGAACGACTGTACCTTGAATCAGTGTGAGATCGATTAGAGTTCAACTACATTACAGACCGAAGTTATCTTTGTAGTAGGCTAGTGTCTGTAGCGGCTTAATATAGTGTGGTGTTCAAATCTGGACTAGGTCCCGGGGTTTTTCTCCATCTGCAGTTTCCTCATTAACAAAACTTTTGGTGTCTGTGTTATTTCTTTTCCGCATTATATTTTGTTATACAATTAAAATATCACAGGTTGTGCATTGAATCGATCAATTTGTAAATCCAACCTTTGGTTGTTGATTGAAATTGATTGATCCTTGAACATTGGTTTTTGGTACCGTTCAAGTTATCTCTCTTATATTCAATCGGGCTCGCAAATTATTATTTGTTTGATTGCGTATTGAATTAAGTGATTGAGATATAAGTCTTTGTTATACTTTTTATTTAGATTGAGTATCTATGTCTAGTTGATTCTCTTGAATGTATTTTGGAGTTAGTCCATACAAATTTCTAAGAGAAATATTGGGTTAGGTTGTTAGACCCTGTTAGAGCATCGATCGGTCGAACTCGCAAGCATTGCTATCTCAAGCTTGTTGTCAAGTTTAGTTGCCAAAACTATAAGTATTGATTTCTAGTCTACTTTTAGCTAAGTCTCGGACTAGGATAGAAAGTGTAGTTGATCTCTAGACTCCACGACGCTCATCAAACAAATACTAAGAACTACTCAAGGAACTGGTGGAACTTCATCGACTAAAAGGTATGTGGAGACTTGAACTTATCTATCAATCAAAAAGTCTATCTACTCTATCTCCTGTCATGAAACAAAAGTCATATTACTATATAGACTTCGATTATACACATTTGCTATTTCAAGTAGAGTTTATCTCTCTCTCGAAATATGTGTTGGTAAGCTTTCACTTTGGCCAAGTTCATATTTACAAGTGACGAAAGTCATGTTGATTATTTCAATATCTTGAAAATTGCTTTGATGAAAAATAGTGTGTGAATAGCCTCTATTTAACATCCTCTAAGAATGTTTCAATGATTGAAATAAAAAGTTTAGATTATGTAACCATCTTTGGATATAATCATATATAGTGTGTTCGCACATTAGTGTATAAGTCCAAAACCAGTAACCAAATGTATGCATACTTGTATGTATACAAAATGGTTGATGGAGACTCGGTAAGTATGCGTACCCATACGCATACTGGTGGAAGTTCACGTCCGTGAATTTCTGCTGAGTTTGGAATTCAAAACCAATTCATATGGTTACCTAAGTACGCATACCCGTACGCATACTGGTGGAAAGTTCACATCCGTAAATTTCTGCTGAGTTTGAAAACCAAATCAAACTCAAATCCAGTTACTTAAGTACGCATACCCGTACACATACTTATGTGTGTTACTTTTGAAAATTTGTTTATTCATGAACTTAAATTTATATAAACTAAGGATTGCATATTTGCAAACCGTGGCTATAAATTCCATGAATCGATTCCAGTAAATCAAAACAAAATTTGTTTTGATTGTGTCTTGTATACTTATATGAGATCTAAGAAATTGAACAACTCTTGAAATAGTTTATTTAAGTCATTTGAACTAGTTATGGTGAAGATTAATAAGGTTGATATGAAAGTGCCCATATGGCTAACCTATTTGGTTAACTAATGTTGAACCAACTAGGTGTACACGTTTAGTTACGGTTACACAAACCTAAATGACGTATACTCCAGGTGTGTATAACAATCTAAGTTCGATCTAACAGTTGAAATATATTAGCTTGAATTTAATCAGGTTTTCATCTAACAGTGAATATTGAATGCTTTGTTACCAAGGTAACTTAGATTGCAAACCCTGATTTGGAGGCTATATAAAGGAGAACTCTAGCAACTGGGAAAGGTAATCCCTATACCTCATCTGTGATACTAGTTGTATAAGCTAGAGTCGATTCTCCTTTAACCTTAGGTTTCTACCGATACCCTATAGGTTAACGACTTGAAGACTTCATTGGGATTATGAAGCCAAACCCAACTATTCTCTTTGTATTTGCGTGATCTGATCTTGCCCGATTCTATCGTATTTAGTACAATTGAAATAATTGACTCGAGATTAATTTCTCCGATAGGCAAGACAAAAGTAATCACAAACATCTTCGTCTCATCGTTTGAGATTCCACAATATCTAGTTTCGCCATCATACGATTTAGATTATTGTGAGGTGATTGATAATTCTAGGTTGTTCTTCGGAAATACAAGTCTGGGTTAGCAATTGGTTCCTGTGCGCCTTGATTTATCAAAAGACGGAACAAAACTTTTAGGTATTTATGTGGGAGACAAATTTATCTATTCTTGTAAACTTTTCTAAGTGAGACAAATTTGTTTATTAAAGTTTTCGACTTTGGGTCGTAACAACTCATAGTTGTGGGTGAGATCAGCTAAGGGAATCAAGTGCGTAGTATCCTGATGGGATCAGAGACGTAAGGAGTGTAACCGTACCTTGGATAAATGTGAAATTAATCTTCCTAGCTTAATTTTGTCCATCTTCAGATTTTGTCCATCTTAATTTTAGAGCCCGAAATTTAATCAGAAAAAACAGGTCAAAATCGGGTCAAATGGCTGGTGAAGAGGAAAGAGACTGTAGATCTATTTCGCACATTGATAAGAGCATATCCAATGGGAACTTGGTGTGAATCCTACATGTAACCTTTTTTGACGGATGTGAAATCAAAATTCACCTAATTTAAGGAAGTGAAAAAAAAATTCATCTCCAACCATAAAACTTTTAACTTATTTAGTGAAAAATCTATTGGTTGAAAATAACTAAGTAGTTAATCATAACGCTAGATATTGGTGATCCTCTGAGACAACCTCTGAAACTAGAGGATGACTTTGAGGATGTTTAGACAACTACCATCCACGTAATCTTCACATTCTCTTTTTATCATTGCCGTTGGAGAAGGATTTTTGTCAAAAATTAGATAAATCCTATGTGTCCTAATTAATACGAAGTTGAGGATGTGCCTTTGGAGATGCTCTAAACGTTGATAAATCCTATGTGTCCTAATTAATACGAAGTTGAGGATGTGCCTTTGGAGATGCTCTAAACGTTGTTATTTGGTGACGGTAAATATTTTAGAAACAGTTCCTTCCAGCTAACATTGTTTTTTAGTAATCAACAACCAGTACATTTGTCAGTTTGCAACACTTTTTGTGTTGCTATATGATGGAAGTGGTGGCGCTGCTAAACGCTTTGTGAAATTTATCCGTGCTAAAAGTATGATTTTCGCAATCCACTACTAGTTATAACAAATACATACGTTTCTAAATTTACAAAATGAAAGAATGAGTTAAAATTTATTTGAAACAAGTTGCTCCGGAATTTCTGCCGGCTTCCCACTGCCATAACAATTGTTTTACATTCGTTCATTAGTTTGAGAGTGACTCATAATTTGATCGTGTTGATCTTATGTCATCTAATAAACATATTAAATGAAGATCTAACCAGTTTCCGTATGAGTGGATTACTTATTATTCAGATCCAATTAAACTTCAAGATCAGCCCTAGATAATATAATCACTCCACTATAACTAGGCTCCAACTTTAGTTTCCTCCCCCATATCAAGATTTTCAGATAGAAGTAACGGGTGGACGATGGAAATCATTAGTGTTTGATACTTTCTTCGTGTCTTTGTGTGTTGGTACTAACTTACACTTCACGAATACTTTTCTCACCTATTATGAAAGTAATAATGGTAGTTGTTGCCTTTGTGCTAAACTTTTTTAGGTTTATCATTAGTTTCATAAGAACTTACTTTGCACGTAGTTTGAGATCTATCTATATATATATATATATACCCACACGTATATAGCACAAGAATAATTCCTACACAGTAAACAGTAAAATTTCTCTTGAACTATTCATTCAAGTTACATCTGAAACAAGTCTTGTGTTTTCAAGTGCGATGTCACACAAACGATACTGATGTTCCCAATTTGATTCCCCGCAGAATTGCATGAAAGACATAGCACCATGTGAATGATCCAGAAAGGGATTTAATTATGGGTTATTTAAAAGTTGGTACCCAGTAAATGTCCAACGCCTAGCTTTGGTACCCAATATTTGAAATATTAAGGGTTAATTGGGGTACTATTTCGGCAACAAATTCTTCATAATTACTATATTAGCCTAATGAATTATAACAAAGACTAGGATATGTCCTAACATCCCGTTAGAGACACTACACGTAGAAGTATCTGAACGTTGCATCAAAATAAATGGTCACGATCATATATTTTTAACCCATAAACCCTTTGCCATTTCATTTCCAATGAAATTTCCCTTTCCTTATCGTTTTCTTCTTGTTCTTTGCAAATCCAACGACAGATACAAGGCATGCCGGAGTTACAAAATCAGATAAACTAGTCCTTTCAATTGATTATGCTAAATGAAGAAAAGGAAATGAAACCCTTCGATTTGAATTCTTGGACTAAAATTCCATAATCCTCCCAAAAAAATACTAGGGTTAGAAATCTGACCTAAATTTATGAACTTTTCAATGTTAGAGATAAATTTTGATCGCTGGATAGCTAAGAATTTGTTGTTTGCAATGGAATCCTAGTTTTTCAGTGATTTCATTTGCGTATCATGGATGTGGAACGTGGATACTAACAAATAGGAGTTTATGGTAGTTGTTGGGTTAGTGTTGAAAGTGTTCTTGTCATTAGTATAAAACAAAGCTAGGATAAGTTTTCCTTTGTTAGTGGTGGTCAGGATTTATCCAGACAAAGATAAATCAAGGGCTGTGGTTCCACCCCTTATATGTCGCACGTGTGGCATTTAAGTTTATATAATTTAAATATTATGAATGAAAAATAAATACTCAAGTCAAGATATGGAATTTCAAAAATTATAACGGGGAGGTTTCAACTCATGACCTATTGTGTCATAAGAGTGGCTTCTAACCAGTGTTCCACCATAGTTGGAATTGATAGAAAAGATAAATCAACAATGGTAGTTTGTTCAACTTAAATACCATAATCGTTTTATTAATTAGTGTTTCACTAATTGCACATAATAAATAATCTATGCATTATAAAGTGTTTTATTAATTAGTGTTTCACTAATTGTTTATAATAAATGACTAATCATTTTTTTATTATAAATATTTTCTTAATTAATTATAATATTTATTTCTATTAATAACTAATTTTGATAAATACATTTTCTGCGACAATGAGTAGTAGAAGAGGTGGAGGCCGAAAGATTACTGGTGGTTAAGGGCGGAGCCAAGCACAATTATATTTATATTTATTCTTTTATCATAAAATGGGATACAAAGTCCAACTTGCCAATAATTTTTTCTCCCTCTCTCCTCAAAATCCAGGCTCCACCCCTGGTTTGTGGTGGAATAAATAGTAATGGTGAATGCTGGGGAGTAGTGATGGACAATATTAATTTTATGTTGTCATTACAACATCGATAACATCGTAGTGTGGAAGATGTAGTTGGTTGTTTTTAACACTTTTGATAAAGGAAGGTACCATATATTTCAGGGATGATATCATAAAAGACAATATTTTCATGATCGTAGTTGGATCACCTAAATGGTACCCCTGTTATCTTTGGTACTGTATCGTATAAATCATGATTTTTTAATGTTAAAATAAAATTGATAGCAATACAAAAAAGAATATATACACGGGTGTTTATCGGTAAAAATCATTTCTTCCGATTTCGGTAAATTCGGTAGGTGAGTGAGAAACTGGTTTAAACCCTAAACAAATGTGCTGCACGTGAGCACTTTCTAGATTCGAGAGATCAATCGGTTAGGAATCCCTGGTTCCTTCTATCAACCGTGTTTTAGTTTGGGAGCCGCTTCTCTAGTTGGAAACAGGTGTTTACTTAATGCAGTGTGGTTGAGGGCTGCAGATATGTCTTGACGTTGTGCCTTGGGGAAACATAGAATCTCATATAAATGTTTCATCATGGACCGCACAGTTTTGTGGACGAAGTCCCCAGAAATCATGTGTCTCTTGACAGGAGGAGAGTCTTCGTGAACCCAGGGGGTTCGATGATTTGCTTCGATTTTGGAGAAGTCGTTCCTGATCTTTACATGTGATGAAATTGGATTGATGATTCCCTACGGGCCGTTCAAGTGCAACGGTAGAAGGATGCAGGCTTCCAGCGCAGGGAGTGGTATTGTGGCCGGTCATGTGCGTGCTGCATGTGTGCCTGACGTGTGCTTCTGCCAAGCGCGTCTGGTATTGTCCTGGATGCGGACTGTTAGCGCTGGAACTTTGGCTATCAAGCTGTGATGATAGCGCGGGAGGCTTTTTTCCGTGGGATGGTGGAATCGATTCTTGGAATGCGTGCAGGGTGGATCATGAAATGGTGGTGTTGGCGGTAGCATGGTAGCAACATATTGGGAAAGCGTGTTCCGCCTATGCACTCCAGTGTTACCTTCAGTTTGTTCTCCTTTTTTTTTGTTGGTGCAAACCCTATCCATAGGTATGCCTTCTATAAATCTGTAGGAATATAGTTCCTTTCTTCGAATATTACTGCAGTAGCGTCAGCTACCTCATGAATAGTAACTGGTAACCGTTATGATGCAAAGTCGGTACACATGGTGATGCAACAAAGAGTTAGAGCTGAAACAGGCGGTCCTTTAAATGACGAAGGACGTCTTTTCGAGAAAAGTAAACCACTGTTGAATGTCACAAAGTAAAAGATATTCAACGTATATTTAAAAGAAATTTGGTAACGTGCTTTCTTTTACTGGATCAGTTATGAGCCATAGGAGTGACAAAAGTAAAAGATATTTCAAATATACATTTGACCACTCTACTCTTGATCAAGCTGCTGCAGAACTCATGGTCTAAACTTACAGGACCCCCTAAAAGCTTTACCCCCTTAGTTGGTCTGCACATTTGGGCAGAAAAGACGTCCCTGTCATGACATCGTATATCCATCGTAGGCCAGAAGATCTCTGTCTTGGCGATGTTAAGATTAAGACCCATCTTGCTACCCTCATCTTTAATGATGTTCAGAGCTTTAGAAACCATTAAAGTGTCTCCAATTATCGTGCCATCATCCAAGTACCAAGCATGTAAATCCAAATTGCATTCTGTTTCAATCCTCTTGACCAAAGGGTGTAGAGTGAGAGAAAAAAGAAGGGGACCAAGAGGGTCACCTTGTTGAACCCCTTGGGCAGAAGACAATGTTGAATCATTGTAGTACAGTTTATGCGGCTTAGAGTAACAAAAATCCACCCACTTAGAGATTGAGGGACAGTGCGTTCTCACTTCTTGTAACATAGCAGACCTACTGACCATGTTGAAGGCATTGTTAAAATCAACTAGTAGCATGGTCATAGTTGAAAAATTACTTTTCTGTTGTAGAATCCTGTTGACCGAGTGTAAGATGGCTTCCCCTACACATGGTACTCCTACACCAAACTGGAAGTCTTTGAGGTAAGTGCACATATCCTTTCCTTCAGCTTGGGCAGCTACCTTGGATACTAATCTCCTCCACACTGTCCCAACAGCTATCGGACGAATTCCCCCATCCGGTTTGAGCAACGGTGTAAGAGGTGCGCTCGCCACGAATTCTCCCAAAGACGATGGACACCTGCCATTGAACCATATGTTGACTACACCTTTTATGGAGGTAAGTAAATCATCAGCTACGACAACGGCAGGTCCATTTAGGGAATCGAGTAGATGTTGAACCCTCAAACCATCTCTCCCACAAGATGTGCCTTTGGGGAAGCTCATTATCCTACCAAGAATGATCTCATTTGAAGAAACAACACTGTTTACCACATTGGGACTAGAAGGTATGTCAGGTGGAGGGGCAAACAGGTGTTTATCAATCAATATTTTCAAAGTATCCTCCACATCAGTAGAAATACCATTCAAAGTGAGGACTTTTATAGCTGCAGTGAAAAGCCCATTACGTATTTTCTTTCTACATATACTCAAGTTAAGAGCCTCCTGATTGTTGTTCTTCCTGCGTTGCTTGTTGTTATGCTGAGTGTGTTCAATGAGCACTTTTTGGACTAATTGAATGCAACCGTCAGGCACATACCATTGCACAATAGATTGATTGATTTATTTAATCTGTAAAGTCCTTCGGTTGCCAGATTTTTCCTCACTACTGCTTTTGGGGATGTGTAAGTGTAGAATACAAACAGGTAACAACATCAATTGTATCCACACAGAAACTTCACCAGGATTTGCACGTACCTTATCAAGTGCATACTTCAAAACTTTTGAGAACTACAATTTACACTTTGGAGGAATATTTTTGACAGTTTGAATATGTTGCTGAAAAACTTTGTCGATAAGTTCCACATTAAGGCAAGGAAGCAAAGGAGCATCATTATCATATGCACTGTTGTCAGTGGTTGGAGGAGGACACATAATTCCATTAACCAACAAGTGAGTGTCTGTGCTATTAAATGGGCCGAGTAAGCCATCTCCAGCATGAGATTTACATGGTCTTCTCCAGGCACGAAGAAGCATGCATTTCGTGCATAACCTTTCGAAGTTGAGAGAGGACAACTTCCCATGTATTGTAGATTTCATGATTAGTAGCTATCCGCTGTCTACAACGCTCATTCTCCCTACCATAGACGAAGTTTTTATCTCTAAGGTGTTGAATCAAATAAGCTTTTCCCAAACCTCTTCCACCCGCACCATTCTTACAACCATCGAATCCTCTGAAGGGGCATTGAAAGTAAGAAACCGATTGTGAATTAGAGCCGTTAGAAAATTCAGGGCTCTTTGAAGTTCCTGAGCATGACATTAAATAAAAGTAAACTGGCCTGCCCAAGATTAAAGGGTGGAAAATACTACTTCCGCACTGTTAAAAATGAACCAAATGGATGAAGAGTTTTCACAAACACCTAGTGTGCTGAACTAAGGAAGAACAAGAGTGTTTTATGATGAATAATCGACCAAAAATCCAACGACAAAGATTAAATATAGAACAACCCAATCATCCAATACTACAGGGAAAACTAAAAACTTCCTTCACCAACCAAATCAACCAAAAATCCAACGACAAACCGAAATAGTATTCCGCTGTTAATGGAGCTCGATCGTCACTGTATGCTTATGCTAGAATAAACGAAGACCTGTAAACTCGAATCCGTAACCTCGAATCCTTAATGCTAGTTACCCGTAACCTCGAATCCTGTATGCTAGAATCCCGTAACCTTGAATCTTGAATGACAGAACTGATGAACTGAAGTTTTGAAATTAAAAAGGAACTTGCCTACGTCATGATGACGGAGCGGAGCAGGAAAGAGGGTTCTCCATGTTATTGTTGTTAGGAAGCTAGATGATCCCCAAAGTGAATTGTTATTGTTGCGTAGTTGTGCTGGAGTCTCTCGTCTGTATTTCTCTATGAGAACTACCAGGCCGGATTTTGTCATAGATGCTCAAGTTATTTTTGATGCTCACCTGTCGTTACATCTGAGGCACATTGTTACTAATGACGGGCCTGGTATGGGGTTGCTGCAGTACCGTATGTCTTCTCTACCACTCAGCTTGGGTGGTTTAGGTATCTACTTCATGGATGATACAATAAACTATTGCTACTTGGCATCTTGCATACAGACTCAGCCACTTCAGATCAGCATCCTTCGCAACGCTCAACTGCAGGGACCTAATCACAACATGCAGCGTGCCATAGATCTTTTCTCCAGCATATGTAGTCCGGACGTCAACATCGATCTTACTGCCCCCCATCCCATGAAGACCTTGGCAGTGATTTACTTTGATGTTGTCATGAAGGATTTGCCGGTTAAATTTTCCATGTCATCTCGAGATTGTGCTATTTGGGAGTGCAATAAATTTATCCACGCACAAGAATACCTTAAGGCTATTCCTATCGAGGGGCTTAATCAGAGGGTTGGGGCTCAGGAATTTGGAGCAGTTCTACGGTATAGGCTTGGTATACCTCTTTTTGTTGAAGGTAGCCTTTGTGCTTTTTGCAAGAGGGATATGGACTGTCATGGGGATCATGCCTTACACTGCGCACATGAGGTAGGCATCAAATTTCGTCACGATCTCGTGCGTGACATATTTGCAGATATATGTTTTCGGGCAGGGGTGCCGGCTAGAAAAGAAGTAGATCTGGGTTTGTTGGCAGATGATGGGGGTTCTCTCCGCCCGACTGATATTTTAGTCCTTAATTGGGACAATGGGCGTGACAAGTGTTTGGATGTAACCGGTGTTTCACCATTCACCGGAGGAGGGGTGCACACATTTCGTCCAGGGTTAGCACTGAATAGGGCAGTTAAACGCAAGCATAAGAAATATTTGGAAAAATGCTTAGCACATGGTTACAACTTCGTCACTTTAGCCTTTACTACTTTTGGTGAACTTTGCACTGAAACAATGGATTTCTTGAAAAGGCTTAATAATCAAATATCTAGGTTTGATGTTAGTGCCAAGAAATGCAACTATTTCTTTCATAAATTAGGAATAGAAATACAAAAAGGGGTTGGAGCCCAGCTTGTCGCTAGGCTGACAACTAGTTACATATAGTCTATTTGTATTGAGTCATTAAAAGAGAAAAAGAAGAAGTTCTAAAATGGTTCATACTTGTTCAATATACGTTTTCTCTTCTTGTGAATTTACTTTGTGTTGGGTAACGAGCTTTCTTTTAACGGTTATGAGCCATAGGAGTGACGTATCCAATAATTTAACTTTAAAATATCTTTTACTTTAGGTAGTGAAGAGTTGTTCACATTTTTGAATTGCCTCAGATTTTCTGTTAAGTGACGTATCCAATTATCTTCACAAATATTAATATTGTTTCCATCACTCACTGACTCCAAGCAGCTCAGTGGGCTAAAGAAGAAAATCTGTCAAATTTCAGTGTTGACGGGAATGTAAAAATCTTTTTGACTATTTGAATCATCTCAAATATCTTGGAAGACCAATCCATCATGGATGAAGTGAAAATGGAATTTTCTTTTTGTCAAAATTTTCTAGGTTTTTTTTTATGTACCAAGAACAACAAATCATGTAGCTGATATATTGGCTAAGGAAGCGAAATCCTTCAAAAACACACTTAATTGGAGGCTTGTTGCTCCATCTTCTATTACTCATGCTTTAGAGGTAGATAATTCAAAAGCTAGGGACGACTCTAGCCCTGCATTAGATGGCTCTACTCACTTTGGTGTAAGGGTTACCAACTCCCCAAGTTAGTATTTTCTTAACTTACAAAAAAAATAAATAAATATACACACACGCATAAACCCATTTCTCAAAACCTAATCCTTCGAGCCCTATGATGCACCGATACTGATACGGGGATACTGATACGATGACACTGATACAGGGATTCGTCATTTTTCTTAAAATGGGGATACGGGATACAGTGGGATACGTGTATTATTAAAAAATATTTAATATAATAATAATTCATTCTACTAAAAAATCATAAAATAAAAAATTCGATAGATACTATTTTGAATATTAAAGTGAGCAAACATTAAATTTTCAGCATTTTGGGCTTCAGTTATACTTATGTTAATTGAAGGGATAAAATCATATGTACTCCGAGTTTTCTCTAAACAACATGAAGAACATGATTACCCAATAAGCCTTAAAGCTAAATTTTTCAAACACCGTTTTTTTTTTTTTTTTTTTTTTTTGAAGCACCATGAAAATAAATACCAAGTCTTTTTTCTTTATAGTCAACCAAGTTATTAGGTTTATATATAATTATTCGATATGTTCATGAGTACAAATATCTATAAATATTTAGATTTTATGTATAAATTTATAAATATATAAATTTTGTATAAAAAAATATATGTTAGATTATATGAAGTATCCCCTCATAGAGTATCTAAGAGGTATCCCGGAGTATCCCCTACCCTTTTTGTAATTAAAAAAAGGTGACACTTTAAATGAAGTATTTAATATGTATCCTCAGGTATCCCCAAGTATCCGATACTGATACGGCGTTGATACAGATACGTCACCAATTCTGAAGTATCCGTGCTTCATAGTTCGAGCCCCTATCATATGGGTTTCTTTCCCATGACAGCACCAATGGCCCGTCCCTCGGATCCCGTGTCGGGGTCATACCCAATTTGAATATAAATATATCCTTCCTTCGAGGCTTCCAACACAAACATTAAAACGAGCTCTCTCTCCAAACACTAAATAGTTTGCTTCCTCAAAAGCTTTTCTGCAAATCGATTGGATTTCGTCTCTGCAAATTCTTCTGTAAGTTCTTCTTTATCTTCATCTTTTCATGTAATTTCATCTTCATATCTTTTTTTGTTTGCTTCTTCCAGTTTTCATATTTGATTCCAACTTCTACACCTTTTTTTTACTTAACTACAAACCCTAACCCTAAATTTCCATCCCCGAAATTAGATTATTAGGTCATTCTGTTTTTTTTTTTTTTTTTTTTTTTTTTTGTGAGATTGGAGATGGTTGTGGTTTATTCCAACAGATTTAGCTTACGATGTGTGATGGCATCTCCAATGTGATTTTTTCATGTGTGAAAATATATTTTATGTGGAGGCATGGAGATAGATGGGATGGTGGTTTTCTACCACCTTAATGTGTAGTTGATCTCCAACAGAACTTGGGGAATTTTCTTGTTTTTACATCTTTTCTTGTGTGGAGTTATGTTTGCTGTTGGTTTCTCTTCTTTTCTGATAATGGTCAAAATACTGATGGAGATGTTTCCTTTTTCTTCAGGATTACATTCTATGGTTTTCTGTGCCTTTAACAGGCAGAGTTACTGATTTTTGGATTTCCAATGGCCGCAAATGGAAATGCCTCTGGGAAAGGCATTAGTTACACCATTGATCTCGAAAACTTCAGCAAGCGCTTGAAGGCATTTTACTCTCACTGGAAGGAAAACAAGACTAATTTCTGGGGTGCCTCAGATGCAATTGTTATTGCAACACCTCCTGCTGCGGAGGATCTTCGCTACTTGAAATCCTCTGCGCTGAACATGTGGTTGTATGGTCTGGAGTTCCCTGAAACTATTATGGTTTTCACCGACAAGCAAATCCACTTCTTGTGTAGTCAGAAGAAGGCATCACTGCTTAATGAAGTGAAAAAATCCACGAAGGACGCAATTGGTGCTGAAACTGTGATGCATATTAAGTTGAAGAACGATGATGGAGCTGCATTGATGGGAGATATTTTCCAGGCTATTTCAAAGTCAAGTGATAATGGCTCCCCTATTGTTGGATACATTGCGAAAGAGGCACCTGAAGGTAGTCTGCTGGAATTATGGAGTGACAAACTGAAAACATCCAACCTCCAACTTGTTGATGTCACCAACGGGTTTTCGGAGCTATTCGCTGTCAAAGACAACACTGAGATTACTAATGTCAAGAAAGCTGCATTTCTGTCTTCTTCAGTGATGAAGCATTTTGTTGTGCCGAAACTTGAGAAGATTATTGATGAGGAGAAGAAGGTTACACATTCGTCGTTGATGGAAGAAACTGAGAAGGCTGTTCTGGAACCTGCAAAGGTCAAGGTGAAGCTGAAAGCAGATAATGTTGATATTTGTTACCCTCCAATCTTTCAAAGCGGGGGAGAGTTTGATCTCAGGCCGAGTGCTTCTAGCAATGAAGATAATTTGTATTATGATTCAGCAAGTGTGATTATATGTGCCGTTGGTTCTCGCTATAACAGTTACTGCTCAAATGTGGCAAGGACATTTCTTATCGATGCAAATGCAATGCAAAGTAAAGCGTACGGGGTTCTCCTTAAGGCCCAGGACGCAGCAATTGGTGCTTTGAAGGCAGGGAGCAAGGTCAGTGCGGCTTACGAAGCTGCCCTTGCAGTGGTTGAGAAAGATGGTCCCGAGCTTGTTCCAAACCTGACTAAGACTGCAGGAACAGGAATTGGATTGGAGTTTCGTGAATCTGGTCTGAATTTGAATGCCAAGAACGACAGGATATTGAAAGCAGGGATGGTGTTTAACGTTTCCCTTGGGTTTCAAAACTTGCAAGCACAGACAAACAATCCAAAAACGGAAAAGTTTTCTTTGTTGCTTGCTGATACTGTTATTGTTAAAGAAAATATTCCAGAAGTTGTGACCATGATCAGTTCAAAAGCCGTGAAGGATGTGGCTTACTCGTTCAATGAGGACGATGAGGAAGAAGAAGCAAAACCTAAAGCTAAAGCAGAGCCTAATGGCAGTGAATCTTTGTTGTCTAAAGCCACTCTCAGATCAGACAACCAGGAGATGTCAAAGGAAGAGTTGCGTAGGCAGCATCAGGCCGAACTTGCTCGCCAGAAAAATGAAGAAACAGCAAGGAGGTTGGCTGGGGGTGGATCAGGAGCAGGAGATGGTCGTGGTGTAGCTAAAGCTTCAAGTGATCTAATTGCCTATAAGAATGTAAATGATGTCCCGCCTTCAAGGGAATTGATGATTCAAATTGATCAGAGGAATGAAGCTATTATCTTGCCGCTCTATGGGAGCATGGTCCCGTTCCACGTGGCGACAGTCAAGAGTGTGAGTAGTCAGCAGGATAACAGAACTTGTTATATCAGGATTATCTTTAATGTACCTGGGACAGCGTTCACTCCTCATGATGCAAACTCCTTGAAGTTTCATGGCGCTATCTATTTGAAGGAGGTCTCGTTCCGCTCCAAGGACCCGAGGCATATCAGTGAAGTGGTAAACATGATCAAAACTCTTCGGCGGCAGGTTGCATCGAGGGAGTCAGAGAGGGCAGAGAGAGCCACCTTGGTCACTCAGGAGAAGCTGCAACTAGCGGGCAACAAGTTTAAGCCAATGCGGTTGTCTGACCTCTGGATACGCCCTCCATTTGGAGGAAGAGGTAGAAAGCTTTCTGGTACTCTTGAAGCTCATGTCAATGGTTTCCGGTATTCAACTAGTAAGCCAGATGAGCGTGTTGATATCATGTATGCGAATGTCAAGCATGCTTTCTTCCAGCCTGCAGAGAAAGAGATGATTACACTCTTGCACTTTCACTTGCACAACCACATTATGGTGGGCACTAAAAAGACAAAGGATGTTCAGTTTTATGTTGAAGTGATGGATGTTGTGCAGACCCTGGGTGGTGGAAGGAGATCTAACCATGATCCAGATGAAATTGAGGAAGAGCAGCGGGAGAGGGATAGGAAGAACAGGATCAACATGGATTTCTCGAACTTCGTCAACAAAGTGAATGATCCATGGGGTCAGTTCAGAGGGATGCACCTTGAGTTTGACCAGCCAATTAGGGAACTTGGCTTCCACGGTGTGCCCTACAAGGCATCGGCCTTTATTGTCCCAACTTCAAGTTGCCTGGCGGAACTTATCGAAACACCCTTCCTAGTGGTGTCCTTAAATGAGATTGAGATTGTAAATCTGGAGCGTGTTGGACTTGGTCAGAAGAATTTTGACATGACAATTGTGTTTAAAGACTTGAAACGTGATGTTCTTCGAATTGACTCAATTCCTTCAACTGCGCTGGATGGCATCAAGGAGTGGTTAGATACCATAGACCTCAAGTACTATGAGAGCAGGCTGAACCTGAACTGGAGGTCTATATTGAAGACGATCACAGATGACCCCGAGAAGTTCATTAAGGATGGTGGATGGGAGTTCCTAAATATGGAGGTAAGTGACTCTGGGTCTGACGATACTGAAGATTCAGATCAAGGGTACCAACCTTCGGATGGACAGTCAGATTCTGAACTATCAGACGATGATTCAAGTGGTGGATCACTGGTAGAGTCAGATGAAGATGAGACGGAAGAGTCAGAAGAAGTGTCCGATGAGGAGGAGAAAGGGAAGTCATGGGAGGAGTTGGAAAGAGAGGCTAGCAATGCAGACAGGGAGAAAGGGGTAGAGTCCGACAGTGAAGAAGAAAGGAAAAGGAGGAAGATGAAGGCATATGGGAAGTCTAGGGTCCCTGATAGGGGGGACCCTAGGGGTAGCAGCGGTGGTCCTCCCAAGAGAACCAAATTGAGGTAGAGAAACACAACTTCTGTTTATCTCAGTATAAATTTCCAAGATGTGGTGCAAGCAGCAGTAGAAGTAGTAACGTGTAGTTAGTTTTTATTTTTGGTGTTATCTACTTTCTTCTCCCTCTTTTTGTTTCCTTTTTCTTTTCTTTTTTGGGTATTTAGTGAATGAACCTACGTACGATTAGTAATTAGAGGATGCTCCTACTGTCACTTATTTTGGTCCAAAAGAAAATCTTCATCGTGTTGAATCAATTTTTCTGTTGCTCATTGTACTATTATTCGGACCTAAGGGACCTGCAACACCATTAATAGGTACCACTAGGAAATCCACTTAATGGAGCAGCAGGCCAACTGTCCTTGCTTGTACCTTTACGCTTCCAGCCACGTCTGCGTACCTTGAAGAAAACTCCCATTTTGGTTTCCAGGTGTGACAATTTGACGAAGCTTCCCTAGATCATGAACAGTTGCATCTTCCAGGCATCCCAACTGGTGAATATGAGCCAAAGAACCATTCTGTAACTGCATCCCTTGATCCCCCACAGCCATGGAAACCTCAAGTCTATCAAGTGAGTTCATGCACAAATAGGAGGCATCTTTACCACCCAAAGAAGCAACCATGTTCGCTTGCTGGCATGCCACACAGCCAATCCATTTCAGATAAGCTGACATTTGGTAAAAAAAAATCATTCTTATTATTCGGTAAAAAAATCATTCTTATTCAAATTGACCAAGGCACACATTTATATAAAAAATAAAGGGGTAATTTGCATTACCTCCCCTGGCGAAGAAGATCAGGGGAGAAGATCATATATAATTTGAGTTACCTCCCCTACAAAGATAAACTTAGTGAAACCTCCCCTTGTTAAGAATTCCATTTATTCCAAGTTAGCTGACTCATCAAGAATACACACGTGACAAAAAAAAATACATTGACTCTGCAAAAATATCCGCGTGGCAAAAAGAGATATGGGTGACACAAAAAAGAGAAAATTACAAAATACCTAAACAAAGAAAAAAGTGAACATTGTTGTAGTGGCATGTGTCTGACTACTACCTACATGTGTCATAGTGCATGCACATCTCTCCTTCATGCTTAACACATGTTGCCTTTTCTCTTCTACTAACTACACATGTAATGGGAGTAGCTACTCTCTCTTACTTTCCTACATGTATTTAATGAGAAACACAATGAATGAGAAGCATGTGTGATTCTCTTCCTCTTTTGTCTCCTTTATGCTTTACTCTTTTGTCTCCTCCATGCAACAAACTTAAATACGTTATCACCACGTTGTTCTTTGTTTCCACTTGAACATTAATCCTTCACAAACAAAAGTTGTTTGTTCTACCATTAATATCAAGTAGGGTTTTCGAAAAGAAGATATTCCTTAAACTTCCTTTCTATATTTCACTTAAAATACAATACTCATAATAGTAATTATTTTGATTTGCATGCATGTTTATTCTTCTTCTTTTGATTTAAATGCATGTTTGTCCTTCTTCTTCATCACATGATAATTGTTGATAATAGTACTTTACTTTATTTTCTTATCACTTGCTTGTATACTCTTTTGATAGTTATAAATTTCTTTTGATAATGCTTGTGATAAGAAATATAATAATCCATGATGCATGATAAAATAATTTTATTTGTCCTTGTTTGAAAAAAAAAACGTATTTCTTTTTATGCATGCATAATTGTCCTCTTGAAAGAGACATATTTGGTTTTATCATGGGATAATTTATAAAAATTCCCTTTTATCATCTACTATTAAATATCTCCCTCAAAGTAATAAATATTTGTCCTTTTCACCCTAATAGATTAACTCATGTGATAGATAAAAGCATCTCTGATTTGTTCGAAACTTTGCCATATAAAGTTGTACCTTTATTATATTATAATATATTATCTTTACCTTTGGTCTTACCTTTTTGAAAACCTTTCGAAAAACAAGATACATGTATATTATTTATTTTTATTATGATTTTGTACTACTTGTTAGAAAAAATAGTGAACTACGAATTATTACCACTAAATATTCTCCTGATTACAATTAAAGTCATAAAATAAATTTTTTTCCCACACTTATTTGCGTATATATATTTTTTTTTTTCTTGATTGTCATATACTTGCAAAGGAATAACAACTTGAATCCTTATGAAATATGTGTATATAAATATTAAATATTTTTGTATTCTATTTTTTCCAACAAGCCTATTTTTGGTTGATCAATTTGTTAACCATAAAGAAATTTGGTTAGTCATTTTCGTTGACGGGTTATGACCATAAAATGGACTATGACATATCCGTATTATTTATATACAACCATAAAGAAACTTGGTTTATATACATTCATCTTGGCCATAAAGAAATTTGGTCATAAGAAATGGTAACGAAATTTGTCATGTTTATGGACTCAAAAGGATTTGAGCACCATATTGATGTCCTTTACTTTGTCTACATAGATGGACCCAATTCGGCCGGAGTTTGAACTTTTGGACTCAGCAGGACTTGAGTACTACCGTTGGGTAGCTGATGTGGAAACCACCTTTGTGGCAAAGGAGTTCACCTCTACTATCAAGCCACCTCCCGACGCTACCGTGGCAACTGAAAAAGACAAAGCTAATACTCTTATGTTCCTCAAGAGGCATATCGATCCTAACCTGCGTTGGGGTTATCATCACTTGAAGACACCAAAGGAGCTATGGGATGCTCTCGATAGCCGTTTTGAGAACATTCATGATTCCTTAATACCACAATTGAACGTCTTGTGGAACGAAATCCTCTTTCTCGACTATGTAAAAGTGAATAATTTTCAAAAAGACATGTTGCAAATTCAGGCACGTATGGACTTTTGTGGAAAGAAACTTACTGATGAGGAAATGATTCAGAAAACCCTATCGACCTTTCCTACCTCGTCTATGATACTATCAAACCAGTATCGTTTGGAGGTTGACAACAAAAGAATCACCACATTCAATAGGTTGATAAACTTACTACAAGTGTCCGAAAGACACAATGAGATTCTTGACAACAACAATTCCAGAGCTATCGGGAAAAAGAAAGTTCCCGAAGCCAACCATGGCAAGGTCAATAAAGGTAAGGTCCCCAAAGGAAATAGGGATCGACATTCTGATTCACATTCGAGATAACACATCTCGTGGAAGAGGACGTGAGGGACATAATCGAGGTCGATGGCAAAATGGTCATTCTCATGTTTGGCATAGAGAAGGAACTTCTGGCCATAGTGGTAGTGATCCTAAGTTCGAGAAAACCACTACGAATCCCGCCACTAAAAAGGATGCAGATGGAATTGCACCTTGTTTTAAGTGTGGATTCACTAGACATTGGTACAAGCATTGCAAGGCTAGCGCCAATATAGCTGCGAGCTACAAAAAGTACTAGGAAGTTATCGAACAAGAGGCTAACTACGCAAAAGAAAATATTATTACCCCTGACGCTAACCTCACCATCTCAGATTTCCTGGGAAACAAGGACTTTGCCCCAACAATGGATGTGCCTTACTTTTCGTGGGCCTAAACATTTAGTTTCTTGTTTCATGGCTTGCTAGACTCTGTTGTTTTAATAGGTTATTAGTTTCTTTGGGGTACTTTATGTTTTCTTAGTCTACCGTTTTTTAATGGTTCTAGTAGGTGGTGTTGTTGGTAAACATGTTATTAGCATCTTTATGTTATGTGTGTGGATTATCTATGAGTACTTGTTTTCTATCATGTTCTATAAAAATTTACCTTGTTTATGATAATCTATTGTTTAGCATGTATATTAGAATGGTAAGGATTCCATTCTAGTAGAAAAGGTTTCTCAAAAGAAAATAAGATAAACTGTTCATCTTTATAACCTTCCTGCCTAATGTACTTATACGAATGTCTCAAGGAGAAATTGAATGTCTAGCTGATAGTGCTACCACCCACACTATCCTACGATATAGATAATTATTTGTTGATTTTACTCCTTATAATACATCTGTAACTACGATGATTGGATCATCACAAGTAATCATTGGGCAAGGTACAGCTTAATTCTTGTTGCCAAACGACACAATGATTAAAGTCACATAAGATCTATATGCACCAAGAGCTAATCGCACTTTGTTGTTTCAAGGATATCCGCGCAAATGGTTATCACTTGGAAACTCACTGTGAAAATGGAATTGAGTACATATACGTGACCTCTAATGAATGCGGAAGGAAGCGCATCTTAGAGAAACTAATGAGTTAATCTAGTGGATTGTACATCACCACTATTAGGATTATTGAATCCCATGTTGTTACCAACGATGAACTGTTGTCCAGTGACTTATATAAGCTTTGACACGATCGACTAGGGCACTCGAGTCATGATATGATGGTTCGTGTTATGAAGAACTCACACGGACATCCTTTCTTTCGAATGAAAAATAAAATGGGACAAAAGATTGTTACAATGCAGAGTAACAATGTGCATTATAAAGTAAATAATGAAAATTTTATTCCTTCTAAAGTAAGAGAAGCGCAGCCTTCATCTTCCAAAGTAATTTAAGCGCACCCCCCAGTCTCATTCTTCTTTGTTGTCCTTATCGAAGGCACATCGCTCTTTCTGCAAAGCTTGTTCTTTGGAAAAGACGAGATCGAGACCATCATATGCTAAAGATACCAAACAAAATATTCCATTTTTACAAAGAATACAAGGTGATATTTGTGGACCTATACATCCTGAATGCGGGCCTTTCAGGTATTTTATGGTTACAGTTGATGCTTCGACCCGATGGTCACACGTTGCATTGTTGTCCACAAAAAATGCTGCATTTGCAAAGCTCCTAGCATAAATTATACGACTAAGGGCTCACCACCCTGATCATCCAATCAAGTCTATTAGACTTGATAATGTTGGGGAATTTACATATAAAGGATTTGATGATTTCTGTATGTCTAATGGAATTGACGTAGAGCATCCCATACCCTATGTACACACTCAAAATGGTCTCGCAGAAGCTACCATCAAAAGATTACAGATAATAGCTAGGGCATTGGTTATGTGTTCCAAACTTCCTATTACTGCCTGGGGGTACGCGATATTGCATGCAGCATTACTTATTCGATTTAAACCCACTACTAGCCAACCATTTTCTGCGTACCAGTTGGTAACTGGATATGAGCCTGATATTTCACATTTACGCATATTTGGTTGTGATATATACGTGCCTATTATGCCACCACGGCGTACTAAGATGGGTCCACAAAGACGAGTAGGTATTTAAATTGGATATGAATCCCCAACAATTATTCGCTACTTAGAACCTTTGACAGGCGATCTATTTACCGCTAGATTTGCGGATTGTCACTTTGATGAGACAACCTTCCCATCGTTAGGGGGGGGGTCTTCCAAAGGACTTCCAAAGGGAACAACAGGAATTGTCGTGGTGTGTTCCCATGTTGTCTCATATTGATCCCCGCACTCCACAATGTGAAAGTGAAGTGAAAAGAATTATCGATCTTCAGAATGTGGCAAATTCAATGCCTGATGCATTTACTGATATCGATAAAGTGACTAGATCACATATACCAGCTGCAAATGTGCCTGCAAGGTTGGAAATTCCCGACAAGGGAAAAGGTACCATAAATATGGGTACCAAGGCTGCACTTAGTGGAAGTGTAGTTGAGGCCGTGGCCCCCAAAAGGAAGAGGGGAAGACCACTTGGTTCGATCGATACTCATCCAAGGAAGAAAAGGGTGAGTAAGGAACAAACTGATCCATATATCATCAATACAAATAATTCATCTCATGAGATTATCTATGATTACAGTTATGTCCATGAATCATTACTGGGGGACACCCCGAAGCTTGAATTGATTCTAGAGAACAAAGAAATCTCTACCGATTGTGAAAGTTCATACGTGTTGATAGAAAGATCCTCCACGCATATTGATGATATATTCGCATATATTGTTGCTCGAGAGATTATAGAGCACGATGATATCGAACCACGCTCTATTGCAGAATGCCAAAAGAGAGCACTTGGACTCAATGGAGAGATGCAATCCGTGATGAATTAAATTCACTGGCAAAAAGACAGGTATTTGGTGCGGTAGTGCTAACCCCACCATATGTAAAGCTTGTATGACATAAATGGGTATTTGTCAGAAATCGTAATAAAAAGAACGAAGTCATTAGATATAAGGCTTGCCTTGTGGTGCAAGGTTTCTCACAATGCCCTGGGATTGATTACGAAGAAATGTACTCTCCAGTAATGGACGTCATCACGTTCCGTTACTTAGTCATCTTGGTAGTTTCAAAAGGACTTGAAATGCAACTTATGGATGTGGTTACTGCATATTTCTATGGGGACCTTGATATAGAGATATTCCTAAAAGTTCCAGATGGACTTACATTGCCTAAATCAAGTAACTCTAAACAACAGAGTGCGTTTGCAATACAGTTGAAACGCTCACTTTACGGATTGAAGAAATCCGGGCGGATGTGGTATACCCGTCTAAGTGATTATTTGATTGGGAAGGGATATACAAATAATGAATTGTTCCCCTATGTTTTTATAAAGAGAACAAGTTCCGGATTTGCAATTATAGACGTCTATGTCGACGATATGAACATAGTAGGTTCTCTTTATGAAATAAGAGAAACCGCAAGCTATTTGAAATCCGAATTTGAGATGAAAGATCTTTGGAAAACTCGGATGTGTCTAGCACTTGAACTAGAACATCAAGCTTGTGGAATATTAATCCACCATCCTGCATATGTCCAAAAGATACTCAGGCAATTTAATATGGACAAAGTGCAACCTGCTAGCAATCACATGGTTGGTCGAACTTTAGATGTACATAAGGACCCATTTCTTCCAAAGGAGGATGGTGAAGATGTATTGGGAGATGAATATCCCTATCTAAATGCAATAGGCGCATTATTGTACTTAACACAATGTACTCGACCAGATATCTCATTCTCAATGAACTTGTTAGCTAGATATATCTCAGAGCCAATGCAGCGTCATTGGAATAGTATAAAGAATATCTTTAGATACCTAAAGGGAACCATTGACTTGGGTTTATTTTATCCCTACGAAGACTAAAGGAGAGGTGTTAATGTAATTGCAACTCCTTACACCAACACCCCAAATAATATTTTGGTTGGTTTTGCTGATGTTGGGTACCTCTCAGACCCACACAAAGGTTGATCACAAAATGGATATGTGTTCAGTATCGGGAATACATCAACATCCTGGAGATCGACCAAGAAAACCCTTGTGACTACCTCCACGAACCACTCTGAGCTCATTTCCCTACATGAGGAGGTTTGTGAATGTATATGGTTAAGGTCTATCATTACACATATTCGAGGGACATGTGGTTTGAGTTATACCACTGAAGAGCCAACTTTCATTTACGAAGATAATGCAGCTTGCATCGAACAGATGAAGCAAGGGTATATCAAGGGAGATAATACGAAACATATATCACTGAAGTTCTTTTACAATCAGCAAAAATAATGTCTTATTTACTAAGTCATTATCTAAGGCCACATTTGAAAAACATGTGAGAAGTATAGGACTAAAGAGATTGTCCGAAATCCCATGACCCCCTAAGACTCACTAGTGGAAAATGGGATTTTTAAGTCTGATTGGGCTTTATAAAAACGTCTACCAAGAGATTTCTTAACAAACTGGGCTTCCGATGAGAGACATTTCTATAGGAGTATGATTAAGTCTGTTATAGAAACTAGTTCATATAATCCCAGATTTACTTTTTCTTCTCTCAGTCACCCAACTCTTTATCTCTCGATCTTTTCTCTTCTCCAACCTAACTACGCGTCTACGCCCCCATCTGTGTTCTTCCTCTTCCTATCTTCTCCTCTATCATGAGCCAAAATTTTGGCATGTTTTCCCCTGAAATTAGTTGCTTATTTCATTGATTTTTTTTTCAATTGTGTTATTCAGTCATATAAAAAAAAGAGAATTGTTGAGTTTTCTTCCTCTTCAAGGTTTATATCACTCAATAATACCAAACCCTAACCCTGAATTAATCAAACATACACAAAATTTTACCCGTTGCATTACCTTCTCTATCAATAAGTTTTCAAACTTAGTCGTGTATTGAAACCCAATTTTTGTTTACCTTCTGAAACCTTACTTTCATTTGTTTTTCCTCTGTAGAAGTAGGAGGTAATGATATTCAAACCTTTAATTATCCATTTATTAAGAAGTTATTCACTAATTTTTCTTTAATTTTTCTTCAACATTTTAACCCTAGATGTTCTTTAAATCTCTATACTAATGGGTTTTTATGTTTGCAGATGTTTATTAGTAATTGATGGTGTCCTCACTCTTAAAAGGTAAAAACCCCTCTCTTTTAATTTATTAACTCTTATAAGTATCAGATCTGTAATTGGTTAGCTTGTCTTGTTTAGGTTTAATTTCTCTATTTTGTTTTCCTTCATTCACTAATTTTTTATTTTTTATTTAAGGTGTAGTTTCGAAGATCGTTTCATGTTGATCAAATTTATGTTTAATGTGACAGCTATGTTACCATATCACTTCGTTTTCTCCTTTTTTTTTGTCTTTCTCATTTTGTACTAAAATTGTTGTTAGCTTGATTTTGCTACAATGGCTGGTTATGGAAGTGGAGGGTCTAGTGCTCATGCAACTTTGTATTGTGGTGTGGTGATGTTTTTGGTATTATGGGTAATGGGTATGAAGTTTGGAATGGCCTTAGATGGTCCAAATTTTATTAAGTTGGATTTTTCATGTTTGGATTATATGCTCGGAATATCCAGAAATTCATCTGAATTTTTTGATTGAATCTTGGTTTTGTTGTGTAGGATATTCAGAAATTTATGAATTTTAAAGAATGAAGTTGTATGAAAATTTTCAATATATTGAATGTGAACCTTTTTAAATTTATAGGTTGGGCGATTTGGGAAAGTATATGAAATTGGACGAGTTACTCGGGACGAAGCATTTCAACATGGCCTAACCCTGAATTACCTACTATCGAGGAATTTGTCAGCTTAATCAAGGTAAACATCATCTTAGTATTTGAAGCTTAGTTCTTACCTGGACAAAGTTATCCTGTTTAACAATGGAACCACTACTAATTCTGCTAGTTATTTATATCATGTGTATTCTAGGGAATTTTCTCTCAAATTATAATGTTTGTGATGCAAGGCCAACCAAAACTTCATGCTTGAGCTGGAATTTGAGAAATTTAGGACATACGGATATTAAGAGAACCTCAAATTTGATCGAGGTATATATTTCATCGTACTTGTTTACCTTATTTTTGAGCTTGCTCTCTTACAGTTGATTTGATATCACTGCACCATTGTGATTCTTGTCTTGTTGAGTTTTTGTGATGAAGTTTGGTAATTGATGGCATAATTCAGATTTGATTTAGATATATAGATGTATTAGGATCTGTATTCAGTAGTTTTAGATTTGTAAATATGATGTTTGAGAAATTTTTATTTAGAACAACGTAGGTAGGAAGATTTTGAGAATGTTAATCGTTACTCTTCTTTAGGGGTTTGCGATATGTGGGAGAAATTGATGACAATACTCCAGTTGTCACTGAGTAGAACTTTATGTGGCTACTTCTTATATCTTCTACTTGTCAAAGTAATGCATTCAATTTGGTTCACCTCATTTTGGAAACCAGTTGAAACGCTAATAAAATTCATGACCTATAATCCTACAATTTCAAATCATTTTTTTTTAATCGGCCTCTTGACATGATTCTTACTCTGTCCTTTCTCCTTTTGTCTCAGTGTTAGTGTTAGTGTCTCGTAGTATTGTTTTTATTTAATATCTTACTCATACTGGTTTTATTTAAAATGTCTATGAAGTCTTATGCTCATTGGTGCCTGCCGCCGACTGGTTGAGTTATTGTTGTAAGTATCACCTTACTGTATTATGTTTCTAGATACTGCTAGATGTATGGTAATTTGTGAGAGATTTTCTTTTCTAGTCATCCATCTCCTACTGTATTCATTCATTCCCTCCGCACGGTTGGCAATATCGTCACTGAATATGATCGTCAGACCCATGTATCAATGACTTTTGTTTAACATATATCCTTATGAAATGTGATGATTAAACCTTTTTTTATTATGTTGGCTTATGTTTAGTTTTGTCCTCTATCTAGTGTATTATTGAACTTCAAGCGCTTCCCTGCCTCATAAACCTGTGGACACAACCTTAAAAAGAGTATTAAGAAAGAAGCTTGCACCAAAAACCAAATTTAGGTATTATATATTATGTTTTTAAGGTGGACTCCATTCTTTCCTTGAACTCCAATTGCACCAAAAGTCTCTTGCATTTTCTGACATTTGCACTAATGTGATAGTTGCTGATATTATTGTTCCTCTAAATCATCTGCTTCAAAATGCTGAGTTTGATATCAAAAAAGAAGCTTCTTGGGCAATCTCAAATGCAACTTCTGGGGGTTCCCATGATCAGATCAAGTACGTATTCATTCTGTTTTTCTTGGGTTCAGTAGGGTTGTTCCCAGGTTTAGTTCTTACTTGATGAGTTTATTTGAATCTTGGATCTTAATATGTGACCGGTACTTCGTGGATGTATCAAACCATTGTGTGATCTTCTAATCTGCCATGACGCTAGGATTGTTACTGTCTGTTTGGAAGGTCTCAAGAATATTCTGAAAGTTGATGAGGCTGAGAAGACCATTGGAAACACTGATGGTGT
>JAJJWX010005382.1:0-12749 GCA_023529315.1 Papaver bracteatum | reverse complement strand
ATTTGTTGAGCTTGATTTCTTCGATTACTCCTTCTCCTACTAGGTTCTCCTGTTATATTTGCTTCTCCTCTGCTAGTCTTACACTTCTTCTTACTTCATTAATGGTTCTGATGTGTTTCTTCTTCTTGTCATTTTTCTGGTACAAGAAATTCTTCAAATCCTGTTTCTAGCGCCAATTATGTAGTTGCAGAATAACCTACAACTACACCCTCAGTAGAATTAGTAAAAACTCAAGAAGTTCTTGATGATGAATAACAATTTTCTTATTAATGTTCTCAATTGATTACAAAGAAGTATCTAAATGGAACAAGAATAGTTACAACTTTCTCTATTCTCTTTCCTAAGATATTTTCTAACACTCACTAAAAGAACCTCTCGAATTTTACATTTGAACTCCTATTTATAGTAAAACTTATACAGCTGTACATGAGTTGCGAAATATCGCAACTCATACTCGCAAAATTATTCCATCCTCGCAAAACTTCATATTTCTCTGCGCTACTTCTATCATCGTATCATTTTATAATTCTTTTCTCCTTTATTTATTACGATACTCGTGAACTATTATCCTGCGATATTCAGTACCTACACTTTCTTCTCCTGGTAGTTTTTTAACATCAAGAACAACAATATCTCCCCTTTTGACAGAAGAACATCCTTGAGCTCTTCTTTGACGATTTGTGTTAAGGGATCTGTTATGCTCTTGAACATTTGAGGAACACATTGAACTAACTTTCTTGGTAGGATACATAAGGTAAGTATTAAAACCAATTGGTTTAGACATATGAGTGTCAGTTACTCCTTTAAGAATTAAATCTAAGGTGTGTTGAATTCGAACAAGGGAATTGTCATTCAACCTGGATTTTCTATTTTGCTCAACATGCCCTTTTGATTCACAAAATAGTTCACACTTTCTGATCACCAGATTGATTAGAGAGAACAGACTTATCACCATCGTTTGCACATTTCTTCCTTCCATGTGATGTGGATATTCCTTGAATAGAGGATGACACAAGCACATCTTTTCCAATATGAAGGAATTCTAATTTTACTTTTGGAACTGAATGTCTTATAGTTGAGACAGAAGCAGTTGGTATAGTGGACTCTTTGGAACAACCTTGAATAGAGAGTTTACTCAAAATGCGTTTAATTTCCAAAGAATCCTCTTTGAGCTTTTCCTCAAGCATAGTTCGTGAAGAACAAACTGAGGCGTTTTCCTCTCGAAGGACTTTTAATTGAGAGTCACACTCATTTACCATGCCAATAAAAAATTTGACTTTGGGTTTCAACCGATTAATTTTATCAGCCTAGATTCTAACAAATTTTAGAATCACTGCACTTTCTTTGGATGCTTCCCTTTCGACTTCAGAATCAGACTCATTAGTAAGGAATTCTAGGTAACACTAGTCAATGCAAGTTTGTTTCGTGAGAACACAAGGTTTATCTATATTAGATATTGACAAATCTTTCTCTTTCATAGATTTTATAGAAACAAAAAATTTGCTTCTGGCGATGCATTTATCAGAGATAACACTATTGTCCATAAAGTCAGATCGCTACAAACACAGATTTATGAGGTCTTAAATATGTTTGCTTTCTCTGATACCAATTGAAAAAGCGTGGGTCTAACAACCACACCCAATATTTCGCTTAACAATTTATATGGACAAACTCTAATATAATTCCAAGAGAATCAACTAGACAGTCAGACTCAATCAATGGAAATATATCTAAGAGTTGTAACTTTGTTTCACAATGTAATCAACAAATCAAAGAGATATAAATTTGTGAGCCTGATTATTATGTAAAACAACTTGAACAGTACCAAAGACCAATGTTCAAGTGCCAACCAATATAATCAACAACCAAAGGTTGGATTCTCTAATTAATTAAACTATGCACAACCTGTGATATTTCTATTATATAACAAAATTAATATGGAAAAGAAATAACACAGACACCAGAAATTTTATTAACGAGGAAACCGCAAATGCAGAAAACCCCCGAGACCTAGTCCAGATTTGAACACCTCATTGTATTAAGCCGCTACAGACAGTAGCCTACTCCAAGTTAACTTCCGACTAGAATGTAGTTGAGCCCTAATCAATCTCACACTGATCAAGGTACATTTGCACTTCTTATGTATCTGAATCCTAGCAGGAATCTACGCACTTGATTCCCTTAGCTGATCTCACCCACAACTAAGAGTTGCTACGACTCAAAGTCGGAGACTTGATAAACAAATCTATCTCACACAGAAAAGTATATTGTATAGATAAATTTGTTTCCCATAGATAAACCTGTGAGTTTTGTTACGTCTTTTGATAAATCAAGGTGAAAAGGAACAAATTGAAATACTGGACTTATATTCCCGAAGAACAGCCTATAAATATCAATCACTTCACAGTAATCTTAATTGTATGGTAGCGAAATAAAATATTATGGAATCACAAACGGTGATACGAAGATGTTTGTGATTACTTTTTATCTTGTCTATCGGAGAATAAATATCGAGCCAATCTTAGAAAAGATACTACTCAATACGATAGAGAATGAAAGATCAGATCACGCAACTACAGAGAAAATAGTTGGGTCTGGCTTCACAATCTCAATGAAGTCTTTAAGTCGTTAACCTACGGGGTTTCGTGAAAAACCTAAGGTTAAAGGAGAATCGACTCTAGTCGCAACTAGTATCACACAAGAGGTATGGGATTAGGTTTCCCAGTTTCTAGAGTTCTCTTTTATATAGTCTTCAAATCAGGGTTTGCAATCAATGTTACCTTGGTAATTAAGTATTAAATATTCACCTTTCGATGAAAACCTAATTAGACTCAAGCTAATATCTTTCAACCGTTAGATCGAACTTAGCTTGTTATACACAAATAAAATGTACCTTTATTTAGATATGAGTAACCTTACCTAAAAGTGTACACCTTGTTGGATCAACAATAGTTAACCGACGTTAGCCATATGAACACTTTCATATCAACCTCATTCATCTTAATCATAACTAGTTCAAATGACTCAAATGAAACTAGTTCTAGAGTTGTTCAATTGTTTATATTCTCATAGTCATGAATATAAACAAGATACAATTGAAGCAAGATTGACTTTGATTCACTCGAATCAAGTCATGAACATTATGGTCACGGTTGCAAAAAATTGCATTCCTTATTATTTAAATGTATTAGTTCATGAACAAACCTATTTTAGAACATTCCACTCAGGTACGCGTACGGGTATCCATACCTAAGTAGCTGGACCAAGTTTGGGTTTCACCAGTAAGTGAACTGGTACGTATACCATCCAAACTCAGAAGAAATTCCTGGACCTGAACCTTACGCCAGTACGCGTACCGGTTTGCATACCAGGTTCCAGGACTTTCTCAAAACCAACAAGTACGCATAGGGGTATGCATACCATGGTTCCCGGACATGGATTACATATATGCAAGTACACATACTATGATTAAATCCATTTGTTCTAAACTATTTTTCAATCATTGAAACTTTCTTAGAGGATGACAATAGTTGTTTTCACTAACTATTAGCATCAAAGCAATTTTCAAGTTATTAAAATAATCAATATGAAACATTTCGAGTGTACATCAAATGACTGTATCACATAAATCATGTAATATGTTACCAGGCGATTTTCATATGATCATCTTTTGACTTTCGTCAAGAGTATAAGATGAACTTGGTTAAAGCGAAAGCTTACCAACATATATTTCGAGAAATATGTAAGCGAGTTAAACTTAGCTCAAAATATCAAATGTGTATAATAGAAGTCTATATATCTATACAACTTTTGTCTCAAATAGGAGATATAATATATATACTTTTGAGTTATAGATGAGTTCAAGTCTCCACATACCTTTTGTTGATGAAGTTCCACAAGCTCCCCTTGGTAGTTCTTCGTCTTCAATCGATGAACGTTGTGAAGTCTAATGCTCAACTACACTTTCTATCCTAATCCGAGACTTAGCTATAAGTAGACTAGAAATCAAGACTTATAGTTTTGGCAACTAAACTTGACAACAAGTTTGAGATAGCAATGCTATCGAGTTCGACAGAGCAGTGCTCTAACAGTGAGCAAGACATTGTTCACCTCAACACAACTTGATTGTGTTGCAAGTGCAATACCCTATTATGTATGCGGTGAGGGAATCAAGAGAATTGAGGCCCACATATTGTGTTAGGTTTGATATTGTATTTTTGGTAAAGCCGTAGGATTCACGACTAGATTCTTCCAAAAGGTATGTCTATAAACCTGAGCAAGATTTATGCTTTTATTATTTTCATAAAGTGCTTATCGTGATCCATGTACCTTGTGTATCGTTTATGTCTACCTAACTTGGTTTGTGTTTAAGGTTCTTAAATGTTTAGGTTCGAAAATAGTAGTTCGGGATGTTTGGCGTTCATGGTACTGTAGGATCAGAATATCGCAAGAAATACACATTTGCGAAGTATGGTTAACAACACCTTGCGAGTGTCGCAGAATGATTTGAAGAATAACATAACAGATGACGATAGCAGAAACATGAGAAATGTGTGACGATTCTGCAAAATTAGAATGTTTGCGAAGATTGGCATTATAACCCTTGCGAGAATATCGCAAGTCAGATCCTAAAATAAAGGACAGATTAGCTGTCATCCACTAAGTAATTTCCTATTTAAAGAGTTGAACAAGCGTAAGGGAGAGAGAGATATTTTTCGAGTGTTGAGCAAGTCATTTAGGAGAGAGAAAGTCCAGAGCAATTGTTAATTTCTTAGCTTTATTCCTTTCTATTCTTGTAAAATTGTGAGATTCATTAATAAAGATTGTGTTTGATTATATAAGAAATGACTTGATTGTATGAATTCTTGTGAGGGGTGTAGTGTAGGATTTCCTGCTACCACATATTGGCGCTAGAAACAAGGACTATTCCCTTGTTTTTTAGTGAGAAAGATAGTATTGTGATTTGGGAGAATTTGAGATAATTGGTGAGAAATTTCAGACAATCTTTAATAATTCTTTGAGATTGAAGATATGGCTAGGAGAAGAAATGCTTCAAGACAACCAAGTACTGTTAGAAGGAGTAAGAGACTTGATGGAGAAAGGAGAAATGAAAATGGAGAATCATCAAGAATGAATGCAAGAAATGATGGAGAAAATCAAATTAAACAACTAGTTCAACATACACCAGCGCAAAATAGAACTTTGGATTATGATAGAGTGAGTGTACATACTTGGCGATCAGGTTCAGTGGAAGAAATATAAGAAGAGCAACAATTAAGAAATGAAAGCCAGGAGGAAATAGCTGAAGAATCAGTTGGAGGAATAATTCATGGTGATGAAATAATTAGAGTATTAGAGGCAACAGAGGCGTTAATACAAAGAATACATGAAGAGAGGAGATTAGAAGCGGAAGAACGCACAAATTTAACAAGGCAAAACCATGAATTGAGAATGGAAAATATGAGGTTACAAAATAGGAGATCAAGAAGTACAACGAGGTCAAGTTCAAGATCAATTACAAGTGATGCAAGAAGAAGTTCACCTATGACAAATATTAAATAAGAAAATCAAGATCCAAATGAAGGACGTCGCGAAATAAGAGAAGTAATGGAAGATCGTTATATACCACAAGGAGAAATTCGCCAAAATGGACAAAATAACAGAGGTCAGGAGAATGAGCAGCGTCAAGAACGAAACAACCGAGATGGCAAAGAAAATCAAGAAGAATGGAGGAGAATATTACGTGGAAGAGAGATTCAAAGAAATCAACAGATAAATGAAGAAGAAATCGAGAGACATTATGCTAAACAAGCACATTTAGCTTGCGAAAGGGAAAGATTGAGAGCAGAAGTAGAGGAAAGAGAATTCCAAGAAGAAATTAGCCAGAATAATCATGATAATCGAGAAAGAAGACGCGAACAAAATCTCAACAATGGTAACATCAATGAAGAATATGATATGGTACAAAGAGGAGCTGAAAGGCAACAAAGAGAATTGGTAAGGAATGAACAAAATCGCAGAAGAGAAAATGAGAGATATAATGGAGTGAGAATTCATGAAAGAAGTGAGAGAGAAGATCGTAGAGAAAGACAAGAATAAAATGAAAGGGATGGAAATCAAAATCTCACAATACAGTACAGACAAGAACGCAGGAGAAGGGAGCAGAACTAAAGAGACCAATGGAATCAACATCCGGGGTAAATGAGCAAATCTTAAGAGAGTTGGAAGAAATGAGAGGAATGCTAAATAACAAAAGAGAGGGAGGCAGGAGACAATTGGATGAATCCATAGAGGAAGCTGCGAAAACTCCATTCTCGCAAGAAGTACAATTAGGAGGAATTCCACCAAAATGAAGTTTGCCTGCGTTAACCAGTATCTTTGATGGAACAACCTGCGCAATTCAACACATTAAAGCTTATGTGAGATGTATGCTACAGTTTGAGAATCATGATGTTGTATTGTGAAAGTATTTCACTTCAATCTTAACAGGAGAGGCACTAAAGTGGTTCGAAGGTTTACCCAGAAATACTATAACATCTTTTAACCATTTACAGACTACATTCTTAGGGGCTTACATAACCAACAATTCCTTGCGGCCAGGCATAGAGGATGTATTTGGATTAAAGCAGAGAATTGGTGAAAGTTTGAAACATTTAACCACAAGATGGAAGACAATGTGTAGTGAAATGGCTGGATGGGTAGCTGCAAGAATTGCAGGAGGAATACATTGCTCTTGAAGGAAAGTAGAATGAAGTAGAATCTTATCCAATTTCAAACATAAACTCAAATACCGCGAGTGCAAGTTTATTGCCTAAATTGATAAACAAAGTGACGAGCACTTCGCAGGTACAACAAGAAAGTAAGAATGATAATCAACAGAAGCTGGTAGCTATGGGAAGTAGAGATCAAGAAGAATTCAAAAGGGAAAGAAATTTTTATAGTCTAGGTGGAAATAACAAAATTCAAAGGATTGATCAGCCACAAGAAACTTATGTGGGACAAAGACAAAATTATCAAAGAGGATCGGGAAGTTAAAAGACGATATGAGAAGAGATCAAGATGCCACCATTGAATGCTAGTGTGGAATTTTTTTGGGAAGCTATAATTTTAATGGAGCACATTCCGACACCCTGGAACATGGGAAAATAACCACATCAAAATAACCGAATTCAAGAATTTTGTTCTTACCATCATTTTCATGGACATTCAACAAAAAAATTTAGAAATATAAAAAGGATCATTCTCAAGATGATAGACCAAGGAAAATTAAATCATTTTCTAGTAGGGCACCCTCAATCTCATCCCTTACCACCACCACCAAAGATTCACAGAGTAAATGCAACCAAAGGAGGAGAAACATTTGTCATAGAAGTTGGAGCAAAGGCGAAGAACCTGTTTTGTAATTCTATTGTGCATTCATACAAAAAAATTGAAGATTTTCACGACAGTGTTTTAAGCAGAGTATTCGCGAGAGATGTTGATGGAAGAGAAATTATGAACATTACGAAAATTTCGCCACTAAAAGAATGGAAAAAGTAGACTATCTCTTTCACCGCAGAAGAAGTACCACAGTCTGGCGAAATGCACGATAACCCATTAGTGGTGAGATTAGAAATAAACCCAAAGAAAAGGGAGGATGAAGATGGAGAAGAGGATGATGAGGCTGAAGATACATGGGCAATTAATATAGTCTTAATTTATGTAGGACCATAATATCGCTACAACACTTTTCTGTGAGATTAACAACACTTACCAGCGAGCATCACCGCAAGTTCTTCAACTACACTTTGCGAGTGTCACAAAAGCAGTCAAAAGAGTGACGTAATAGCTGACGATTGAAGAAAATATAAGAAAAGCATGTTTGTCCCGCGGTGGTTACAAAGCTCGCGAGAATGAACATTATACTTACTGCGATGAGATCACAGAATAAATCCGAAATAAGAGGAAAACTTAGCTGTCATCCATTTTGTCATTTCTTATATAAAGGGTTCTAATAGATTCAGAGAGAGGATGATGTATTTTTGAGAGTTGAGAAAGTATTGAGGAGAGAGAAACTTAAATAGAAAAGTTGTATTCTTGAGTTCTTACATTTTCTGTAAACATTTCTGAAAATCAAATAATAAAGTATCGTTCTTAATCTTCAAATTTGAGTTGGTTATTACAAATTCTTAACAAGGGTGTAGTGTAGGATTTCCTGCAACTACATTTTGGCACCAGAAACAGGGAGAATCAAGTTAAGAAATCTCTAATTACAATTTGAAGATTTGAAGAAATTGTTAGATTTGAAGAAATGGCTAGAAGAAGAAGAAATACATCAGAACCACCAACAACTGTGAGGAGGAGTAAAATAGTTGCAGGTGGAGAAACAAATGAATTGGGAGAATCTTCAAGAATAAGAACAAGAAGAAATAGAACACGGATTGAAGGAGAAAATCAAATCCCACAACCGAATCAACAAACACCAATACGAGATAGAAATGTGGATTATGATAGAGTGAGTGTGCATACTTGGAGATCGGATTCGATGGAAGATGTAGAAGATCAACAATTAAGAGACGGAAGAAGAGAAGAAAGAAATCAAAGAGTGGTTGAAGGATTAATTCATGGAGAAGGCGAAGATGAAACAACAGATGATCTAAGACAAAGAATACAAGAGGAAAGAATATTAGAGGCGGAAGAGCGTGCAAATTTAACAAGAAAAAATCACAAGTTGAGAATGGAGAATTTGAGATTACAAAGTAGAAGATCAAGAAGTACTGTTAGGTCAAATTCAAGGTCATTAAGAGAAGAATTAATATGAAATTCCCCAATAAGAAATGCTAGAGGAAATATCCAAGAGGAAATGCATAATCCAAATGAAGAGCAACGTCATAGAGAAGAAGAGGTAATAGAAAATCGCCGTGATCCGCTTGGCGAAACTTTGGATAATAGATTTAACAATAGAAATCAAGAGGGAATAAACAACCAAAATGATGAAGAAAATCCAGAAGAAGGTAGGAGGATATTACATGGGCGATAGATTCATAGAAATCGAAGAATAATTGAGGAAAAAATTGAGAGACATTATGCTGAACAAGCACGCCTAGCTTGTGAGAGAGAAAGATTAAGAGAAGAAGTAGAATAACAAGAGTTTCAAGAGGCAGTACTATTGAATAACCATGAAAATCGAGAAAGGATATGTACACAAAATCACCACAATGATAATATTCAGGAGGAGTATGATAGAATACAGAGAATAATAGAAAGACAGCGAAGAGAAATGATAAGAAATGAAGAAATTCACAGAGAAGAAAATAGAAAACATAATCAGCTGCGATTTCAAGAAGAAAGTGAAATAGAAAATCGCAGAGAAAGACAAGATGAAGATGAAGAAGAAGATGCACAAAATATCGCAAGACAAGAACGTAGAAGAAGGGAAACTGCGTTAAAAATACCAATGGAGAAAAATTCAGCTGAGAATGAGAAAATATTGAGAGAATTAGCAGAAATGCAAGGAATGATAAACAATAGAAGAGAAGGAGGCAGAAGGCAACTTGATGAAGCAATTGAAGAAGCTACGAGAACCCCTTTCGCTCAGGAAGTACAGCTAAGAGGAATACCTCCTAAATGCAATTTACCAACATTAACCAGTATCTTTGATAGAACTACTTGTGTTGTTCAGCATGTTAAGGCTTATGTCAGGTGTATGCTACAATGGGAGAATCATGATGGTGTATTGTGCAAGTATTTTGCATCTAGCTTAACTGGCGAGGCGCTAAAATGGTTCGAGGGATTGCCAAAAAATACTATAACTTCTTTTGATTATTTACAAGCTACATTTCTGGGAGCATATATAAGCAACAATTCATCGCATCCAGGCATTGAAGATGTATTTGGATTAAAACAGAGGATTGGCGAGAGTTTGAAGCACTTAACCATAAGATGGAAGACAATGTGCAGTTAGATGGCTGGAAGAGTGGATGAAAGATATCTCATTTTTTCTTTCATTAATGCAATGTTCGCAACTAATCTGTTGTACATACAAATTTTCAGAATCAAAAATACTATCACAATGACTGAGCTACGAGAACTACAAGAAGAATACATTGCTTTGGAGGAGAAACAAAATGAAATGGAATCATATCCAATCGCAAACGCCAGCTCAGTAGCGGCAAATGGAAGTTTACTTCCTAAAATGATTAACAATGTGGCGAGCACCTCGCAGGCACAACAACAGAAAGTGGTGATTGATAATCAGCAGAAGTTAGTAGCGATGGGCAGTCGAGATCAAGAAGAGTATGAAAGGGATAAAAATTATTACAATCGCGGCGAAAATAGTAAGATTCAAAGGCTTGATCAGCCGCAAGAAACCTATGGTGGACAAATGAAAAATAACTTTAGAGGGCAAGGTAATCAGAAGATAGTATGGGAAGAAATTAAGATGCCACCCCTAAATGCTAGTATAGAAAAAATTTGGGAAGCTATCATTTTGATGGAAAATATACCATCCCCATGGAATATGGGAAAGGAGCCGCATCCAAATAATCGGAGTCAAGAATTTTGTCCTTACCATCACTTTCATGGTCACACAGTAAATGATTGTAGGAATGTAAAGAGAATAATTTTAAGGATGATTGACCAAGGAAAGCTAAACCACTTTTTAGTAGGACATCCAGCACCAGAAACTCGCAGGGTAAATACTGTAAAAGGAGCAGAAACATTCGTAATAGAAGTTGGGGCTAAAGCAAAGAATTTGTTTTGTAATTCCATTGTACATTCATCCAGAACTGTTGAGGATTTCCATGATAATGTTCTAAGCAGAGTCTTCGCGAGAGACACAGATGGAAGAGAGATAATGAATATTGCGAGAGCCTCACCATTAGAAGAATGGCAAAAGCAAACTATATCTTTCACTGCACAACAAGTACCAGAGCCTGACGAGCAGCATGATAGCCCATTGGTGGTAAGGTTAGAGATAAATCCAAAGCAAGTAGAAGAAGAAGATGAAGAAAATGAAGATTCTTGGGCCATCAATAGAGTTCTAATAGACACAGGCAGTTCAGTCGACATCTTATTCTATCATACCTACAAAACCATGGGTGGAAGAGATGAAGATCTAACACCATCAACATATAAAATATATGGCTTTAATAGAACAACTAACAAACCAAAAGGGGAAATTACAATGCGGATTCCATTAAAGGGAATATCTTCAAAGATCTTGTTATGTGTTGTGGACATTGAATCACCTTATAATGCCCTGATTGGTTGACCTTGGCTACATGGGATATTAGGTGTAGCATTTACTTTTCACCAGTGTATTAAATTTCCTCATCCTAATGGTGTTGTAGTTATTAAGGGAGATTGGGGAGAAAGCAAGAAATGTTATGAGATTGATACAAAATATTACGAGGAAATAGCTGAGAAGAATAGCAATTGGAAGTACAACATCAAGCAACGACAGAGATATGAAAGATTGATGATTAATACAATATAGCAGCGAGAAGAAATTGATGGCGAGCGTCTCGCAGATAAAAAAAAAACAGCAAAACGTAACAGAAAAGCAGAACCAAAAAATAGTAAGTAGAAAGGTAAAATGATGAAATTTAAAGAAGCTTACGCATAATTTGTTTGAAGAAAATACAATTGAAAAGAGTACTATGTTTGAAAGAATTGCAAAATTTTAAAAGAAGATCAAAGAATTGAAATTTTATCAGAGTTACAATACTCGCGAGAAGCACAAATAAAATTTCGCAGAGATTAATAGAATGGGACGAACCTTTATGGAGTGTACCTTAGTTCGTGGATACAATTTCTCAAGAGGCAAATGTAAGACCTAATAGTGCGTCATATAAGGGGGTATCTCTTTACATGACTCAGGGATAAGGTTATATCGCTGCTGGAACCTGAGTCATGCAGATGTTGAGGTTAAAGAAAACCTATCCAGGAGAGAGATCTTGGATTTCTAACTATATAAGGTTATACTCTGGTTGGATGACTGAAAATCTCTTCTAAGAAGTGTAAAGTATGACCAAGGCGCCGAGGTACACGGTTGAGCCAAGGGTGCCCGGGGCGTACGAAACTACCCTGGCCATTCTTGGTAAGTCTTGGCTATGATGCACTTGGCCTGAAGAAAACCCCACTTAGGGTGCAATCTTGTAACTATAAGCCATATAGGCATAAAGGACAAGAAGCTGCGAAAACAACTGGTTGTTGGTAAATCCGGATGGGAGGAGCTAGTATTGTATGGCCGATGTGCCCTCCTTTAAGGGGCAACCATGGGGAAGATAAGGGAGGCACCCTCCATTAGGGAGCTGATAAGTGTCTAAAGACGGAAATGTCATGGGGCTTTATGATCGTAAGAACATTTAGGCATGTCATATTGTCGCGTGACGAAAATTATACAGAGGCAACAAGCCAAAAGAGAAAAGTTAAGATGAGATCAATGGGTTTTTACATGAAAGTGTAAAGACATCCTGCGATTTCATCGCAAGACGGCAATGTCATAAGATTTAATTCTTGCAAGATAGTTTATACTTATCATATTGTCGCAAAGATGTTGAAAAAATATTGATAAGACAAGATCAATGGGTCAATACATGCAAATGTAAAGACGTCCTGCGATTTTGTCGCAGAAAGAAAAAATGTGGCAAAATAAGAACTTTAATTAGGAAGGCATAATAAGACCATAAGATTATTGCAATAATGCTCGCAAATTTATGAGATTTGCGATTTTACGCATAGATCATAAAGTTATGCAATTATTGTAG
>JAJJWX010005381.1:0-12131 GCA_023529315.1 Papaver bracteatum | reverse complement strand
GCTATGGATTTTCTGCAGACTACTAAACCATCTGTCAGTTATATACACAAAAATGTCACAGAAGGGAAGCAATAGCCAATTTCCACGTCATGGTTCGCGTACGTGGATCACTAATTTCCACGCGCTCCTATCTGTAGCTACCTTCAAGTCTCTTTTCACTGCGTCCTCCCATGTCAATTCATTTACCTCCTCGCCTCTTATGTGTTGCAACATGACTTATCATTCCCGCATCGCATTGGCACTCCTCGGAAGGCTCCCGCTGTGTCCACACCATCCCAGATACGCTGAATAAGCTTTTTCACCTCGGCAAGCATACCTGGCAAAACGCGATTAGAAGTTGCCCTACTGGCTCACCGTGTTTCCACCAGCAAGTTGTTTGACATACTAGACTTTGACGGTAACATAAGAAGAGAAACAAAAAAAACGTTTGACCATCTTTATTCTTGAGCAAAAAAGGTAATTCGCTCAAAGGTTCCATCATGTGCCAAACTTAATGATAGGGAATTCGTAGTGAAGGCTAAAATTACAAATAAATCCATATAAATCAGGAATAAAGTACAAAATTTTAAAGTAATAAATGCATACATCAGCGAGAAAAGATCTACTCGGCTTCTTCCCAAACTCACATCCTTCTGCTTGAACTGGGAACCCATTTCCACTTCACGATAACGGACATAAGACTCCTTGTACTGAAATGTGCTAGAATTAGCTACTTGGGCAACTAATGCTATGCAGTTGTCTGGCGTGATTCTTTTACAGTGCTAATGATGAATTATACTGCATGTTTTGGTCCGTCCACAATCAAAACCTAAAAAGTCATAGTTTTAATAAAGGGCATTTAAAATTATAGCTTGCCGAGCTAAGTTACGAGCTTGTCACTAGTGGGGGGCCAAAGATGGTTGAACACCTTGACTGAAGCGAGCTGAATTGAATTTTCTCGTGGAAGATGATCCATTCACTCCGTCAATCCGGAAGTGAAGTCCTGGATCACGTACCCTGCTGGAGTACGGCAGCTTGCCCGACTGATTGTGGTGGCTCCAACACACGAAGTTTGGTTTTCAGGACGGGCAGCTTGTCCGACTGACTGTGGGGCCTGGCTGATTGGTTCTGGTTTCACAGACCGAGTGTTTGGGTAAGCTTAAGCTGTAACGTAAATTACCAAAATCCATTCAATACTGCCGACCTTCAGCCTTTGTTGAACAACCATCTTTTTGCTCCAATATGAGCTTTATGATGCCTTATTTGGTTCCTTATAGCTGACACCCAGGGCAACCCTTCCTACCTCATCCTTAAATCCACCGGAATCCATAAATATAGGCTTATAATTTTTGTAATTTACATGAAAACCATAGAAGAATAAGAAGGAAGTAAAGAATATTAGACATTTTTCTTTAAAGCATGAGAATGTTTTTTTTGACGGCAAAAGGGCAAGATTAAATTAAAACATTTGAGTCACAAATAGTGACATCAAAAACACAAAAGTTTCATGGATATGAGTGAACTATCAGATCCCAGCTACAAAGTAGATTGGACAAAGTAAACTGAAAACAAATAGGAGGTTAAACCCCAATTGAATAACAAACATTTAATGTCAGCAATCACTTGAGTCGAATCTTTCAAAAGATTATTATATAGTCTAGAATTGCGTTCGTTTCAAATGCACCACCAAATTGCAAAGGGCAGTAGAGTCCATGTCTTCCTAATCATGTTTTTGGAGTTCTTTGCCTTCTTATCGCCTCATTCTCAAAGACTAGTTCTAACACTATCAGAATGAACCCAGCTGATACCAAAACTTTTAAGAAAATAATTCCATACCTCAAAGGTGTAACTACAGTGAATGAACAAATGCTCATTCGTCTCCACCATTTGACCACATAAAAGACAGTTTGGATCTTGAGTCAATCCTAGCAGCATAAAACTTATCAAGAGTTTGAGCGCCATTGTAACATAACGTCCAAACTAGAAAAGATATCTTTAAGGTACTTTTGAATTCTAGAACTGCCTACCAGGAAAAATTAACAACCCTTCTGTCTCGAGAGCCAAGTAAGCACTAACTACGGAAAATTTATCACCATATCTCCATTTCCTTGAATCTTCATTATACAAAATGAGGGTTCCCCAATTATCTGCATAAGATTCGCTACCTCAAGCAACTCCTAGTTATTCAAATGCCTAGAGAAATGTAAGTACCAAGAACCCTCCAGTAAATCAACTCACTAACTTCTTCTCGCTTGAAATAGGCTCAGAATGAAGTTTTCAGTGTCCGCTCTCCACCCACTCATCATCCCACAAATGGATTCTCGCTCCATTGCCTATTGTCATAATAGAACCTGATTTCAAAAAATCTCTAGATTTCACAATTCCTTTCCATAAGTCGCACAAATAAAAGTATTAGTTATATGGGAAATAAAGCATCATACACACCACCAAATTTTTCATTTATTATCCTTCTCCACAATGCATGTCTCTCGGACCCATATCGCCACACCCATTTAGAGTTTAAAGCGCTTTATTTACCAATTTCAGTTTCTTGATACATACCTATTCCACCTCTACATTTAGGAAGGGAAACCCTAGACCAAGAAATCCAACTTCTTTTTTCCTATTAGAATTACTAGAGCCGACGGAAAATTGTGAATAACTTTCAATCTCCTTAGCAACAACAACATGCATTTGAAACATAGCTAAATAATAAATCGGTAAACTAGAGTACACTTGAATCAAAATCACCTGACCTTTGGAATAGTTGTTGTTTTCCAACTGATATTTCTATTTAAATGATGATAATCATTATCTGCTGCATTTCTGCACTTCAAAATTATAACAAGAGAACAATTTAAGATAATTCATTGGTAATGTAGTCAAAGAACGACCAAAACAGTTCAACACACATCTCTCCATTATTTAATTGTCCTTCAGTTAACTCTTAACTACAGAGACAATTCAAAGCCCAACAAAATACTCTTTCAAGTTTTGAACTTGCTCGATCATCTTTCAATCATCATTAAATCATTCGCAAATTGAAGATTTATTACCAAGCCATTAGAACTCACCTGAAAGCCATAGAAATAAGACCATCCTGCTGAAGCTTTCTGATCATCAAAGATAAAACCTCAGCAACTAAAATGAACAAGAATTCACAGAGATCGGATCACCATGTCATACCTTTATGACTTTTAAAAAGCCTTTGTTACGTCGCCTTTTAATAAAACAACAAATTGAGTTGTGATGCACCACTTTATCCAACCCTCCACTTGAGCCAAAGTCAAATTTCTGAAGAGTTAAATCAATAAAATTGTTAACCATGTTGATCTTTTTTAAAATCCAATTTACAAACCAAAAACCAAATAGTCTTGTTGTTTAATTTCTAGAATCAATGAGTTTCAAGCAATTCAGAATACTAATTTGAATTTGTCTGTCGAGGTTTAGCGCCCCTGAAAAATGTACATCTCTGGAAGAACTAATTTCATAAGCTTAACCAATAATTAGAGACACCTATATACAATTACCAATTGTGACTAATAGTCTCAGCTATGTAAATACATTGCACATGTGCGACGTGCATGAATCCTAATGCAAGATTGGGGCAACAGTCTAGTCGCTAATCAAAGGCATACCAGATAATTCAAATTTCTGTGCATGTTAAAACGAAATTATCAAACTTAAAAGGACATTTCAATTTTCACCGAATTGCAACATAAAAGAATAGGAGTATGGTCCGATATAGGTCTTCTAAGTCTAATTTTTATTGGCACAGACAATGCTCAAGAAAATCAGGACTTAAAAGAAATCTATCTTACCCGACAAGAAGTGGTGGTTGTTGAGAATTAGTCCAGGTGAATCTTCCTCCTTCCATAGGTAAATCATGTTCAGTTTCGAACTTGTACTTAGTAGTTTGGTGTTTTATAAGTTACGACTTACGAGTCATGCTCAGCTACAATGATACAATGAAACCTGGTAGTGTAGAAACATAAGTTAAATATTCTGCTATAAAACTACATATCCAATATGAATTGAACCTTGCCTTGGTGGATAAATTTTATAGGTTCTTCTAAGAATCTAACTTTTCGAACTAGCGAAGATTGATTTTATCTAAATAAACAAGGTTCGGTTGAAAATAATATATCAGATAATCACTCGAACCTAAAGGTCTTCTTCATTAATACTGGCTCTGGTGAAAACGTGATATTTCAATATTAGCTCGAATTGTTCTTGAAACATATGTAAAATAAAAGATATGGTTTCCAATATGCGGATCTCGAGCTAAATCTCTTTGCATTAACTGAAACGACAAGATAAGAAGATGAAGGTTTTGTTTATTCTTCAATACTTGATTACGTAACTGCAATGCCTTTTTACTAAATAGGCAGATACGCATTTACAAATATGGTGAGCATATTTCACCCAATTAATATATTTCCTAACATACAAGATATTTCATATCTATCGTATATACAAAATATATATGCAAATCTTAATACTCCCCTCAAGTTGGAGCATGGAGATCACGTAATACCCAACTTGCGAAGAAGAAGCTCAAACTGAGGACGTCCAAGCGCTTTGGTGAAGATATCTTCAAGTTGAGCCGTTGTACGAATATGAGAAGTGGTAATAGTACCCGATTGAATGTGATTACGTATGTAGTGACAATCTATCTCAATGTGTTTGGTGCGCTCATGAAAAACAAGATTAGTAGCAATATGAAGCGTGGATTGACTCGTCACAATAAAGACGCATAGGCTGAGAGTGGTACACACCAAGATATTTCAATAACGCTAAGGGTGCAGGGAATCAGCCGGACCGACGGACCATCCGAACCGATGGAACCGTACCTGATTTTGTACCGAACCAGGAATGAGGTGCAGGTACGGTCCAAAAATAGGAACCTGAGCTGTGAGGTACATGTACACGGTCCAATACAAGTCCTGCTTTAGTCCTGGACCGAATGTACTGAGTAGTATTAGCCGTTAGATTTAAGGATTTTACTTGTCTGCAACAAGAACTACATTGTGAATAGTTTGTAATGGAGTACTAGCTTGCAGAACTGTTTCCTTGATAAGTTATAAAAATTTCTTCCATTGGTATATAATAGTTTCTGATAGTTCAAAATTGTATCCATCATCTCTGTAGGCACTAACTTGTGTTCAGTAAATCAGTTGAATTAAGCTCGTGTTCTTTTGGATTTTGCAGGTTTTCTGCCATCACAAGATTATGTTGGAAATAAGTTACAATTTCGTATGCAACTGAGAAATAATACTTTGATTACACTGATAATAGTAACAAACAACTCAAGAAACATGAGAAAAATACTTAACACTCAGCTGATGTGTTATTGTTATCAGGGAGATGCACCGATGATAGTATTTAAAACTTAGTAGAGTCACGTATGAGATACTGCTGAGCTAAAGGTAATATTGCCGCTACTCCTCTGATATGCTATAACAATTAACAAATTACCTCGGATACAACTAATGTTAGTTCTCCTCTATGTGTAGCATACACAGAGAGAACCCTTAGAACTTGGCAGAAAATAATGAAAACAAAAACATAAATCGAAACTACAACCGCTCAGAGAAATGTAAAAAGTAATTTATGTTTCAGTAAACTAACTATGTTTTTTAAAGCGAGAAGTAGTATTACAAAATTATGTTTCTGTAAACTACAACTCGTTTTTTATGTTTCTGTAAACTAAGAACTCTATTTAATGTTTCTGTAAACTTAAATAAAATTTATGAAAGAATAAAAGAAGAAGAAGAATTTGAGAGAAGAGTTCGAAGGTATGGTTTCAAATGAAATTCTTCTCTCGTATTTATAGCAAAAACTATTTCAACGTCGACCAAGAATCCAATGCGACAGATCGTCCGTGATTCACGCATTCTAGCTTTTGTCGGACGAGTAAAAGCATCCGTTAAAAATAACAGCAAGAAAAATGTTTTGTCGGAATTCAAATTTTTTCGAGATTCTTCACGAGGTTTTACCTGCACACGGGTCGGACACCCAAACCGAGAAGGCAAAGAATAAAATTCTTTATATGTGTGGAGAAAGCGTGTGGGAAAATTCAGAAAAAAGATAGGGTCGGATAAACCCACACCCACACCCTCACTCACCTCCCTCTCCTCGCCCTCGTCTCGCCTGCACGCCACGCCCCTACGCCCACGCCCACGCCGAGCCGAGCCGAGCGAGGGGCGGGAAGCTAAAAGGAAGTACAGCGCGAACGGTGGGAAAGCCGGCAATAAGAATGCAATAAGGGCTTCAGGAAACCTTGCCACGTTTCAGGGGCTTTCCCATACACACAAAAGGTTCAAAGACCTAAAAGGGCCATACCTAAGGCTAAACCAATGTTACTCTAAGCTCAAACTCAAGCATGTTTTATCTATATAGACCAATGCCTTATTCTATTCACATGAAAAACATCTGGGGAGTACATAGGTCTTGGGATCGGGGCAGATGGTCCATGTATTTTTTGATTAAACAAAACATTGCCTTTTTCTAACAATCCCCCACACGAATAATAAAACATTTTATAAACCACGAAAACATAAAAGCAAACAAAAATAGCTAAGGTGTCCCAAGGATTGAACCCAACTTATGAGGTTACCTGAACTGTTGTTGATCGGTGAATGTAATGTCTTGAACCGCCAACAATGAATACGAATTCTGAATAACAACCCACTTGATGCCCTCCAACCAAGAAAACAAAATGTAGCTCTTGCAAGTGTTATGCTCATTTTGGTTTGGGCTAAAATCCGGACTTAATGAATGTCCTAGAGGAATCAGCTCAAATTCTCTGTAGGAGGCGGCCCACTTCCAAACATCCAAAGGTGAGTCCATAAAGAGTGTCCTGCCACCCGCTTTAATCTAAGCCATGGTACCCATTAAGATCGTAAAGATCATCTAAATCTAGGGCTGCATCTATCCACAAGCTTACACCATAGTGGGAGGGACAAGAGATAGTGTTTACCCAATATCATAAATTAGTTTGTCTCATTGAACCTGATTTTGGAAATCCAATCACAAGAGTTGAGTATCCTTCATGGTGATTTATTCCCTATGATCTTAAGTCATCCTCGATGTAAATTTAACTCTCTCGGTAAACCTTTCGTCAAAGGATCTGAAAGTTATCTTTGGATTTTACAAAGTCTATCTGAGATAATGCGATGAAGAGTATAGTTGTTTCACCGTCTTGTGTCTTCATATATGTATATACTTTCCATTGTATTATTATTCTTTCAAACCAAGAGCAGCCTTTATCACAATGGATTGCGTATTGAAGACACAAGTTGGGCTGATCAATTATCCCGTGAAACATCGTATCCATTCAGCTTATCCAGCTTTTTCCAAGGCTATAAATTCAGACTCCATAAGGATTTGGCTATACATGTCTCCGTTTGATGGACTTCCATGAGACAGACGCACCTCCAAAGCAGAAGATGTACCCACTAAATGAATTTGCCTCTGCGAGTTCGATATCGATTGTATCACAATACCCTTCCCCAGTGCAGGATACTTCCCAAAACTTAGCAATAGTTTGAGGTCCCTCTCAAATAACGTGAAACTCTGAAGAGAGCATTCGGTGGTCCTGCCTAGTTTGATATACCTGCAATCTACTCACATAGTAAGCAATTCAGGTCTTGTACATTCATCAAATACATAAGACTACCAATAGTGCGAGAATACCTGTTGATCAATACCGCCCCTTTGTTCTTTTTCAGTTTACAAGAGGGATCAAAAGGAGTAGATCTCGGTTTAGCATTTTCATAATTAAATCTCTTTAATACTATTTCAAGATAATGAGATTGGACTAAGACTATCCATAGGGACAGTCTTTCTGATTTTCATCTAAGATTACATCAGTAGGGCCTAAATCTTTCATGTCAAAATTATCTCTAAGCATGCTTTAATGTTATTAATATTATCACACGCTTAATATGAGCATATCATCAACATATGAGCGTACAATAACATGAGAATCATCCATAGTTTAATGTAAACACATTTATCAGATTTATTAACCCGAAACCATTAGTTATCATAACATGATCAATTTTCAATACGTTTACTGACTTGAATTTTAAAAACCGTAAAGAGATTTGTTCAACTTGCATACTTGTTTCTTTACTAAATCCTTTACAATAAAGCCTTCGTTGATCCATATAAATTTCTTCATTTTAATTCACCATATAAAAATGCGCTTTTAACATCCATCTCCATGTGTATGCAAATCATAAATTGAAGCTTTACAGCAATCAACATCCTAATCGAGGTGATTCTAGAGATCAAGAGAATAAGTATCAAGAAATCTAATCCTTCCTGTTGTCTATAGTATTTTAGCTACCAACCTAGCTTTATATTTATCTGCAGTTCCATCTGCTTCTAAGTTTCCTTTGAACACCTATTTACAACCTATGGATTTATCACCAGGAGGTAAATCCAAGCTCTTAAGTTTACTTGCTGAATGACTCATTCATTTAATTAGCTTCTTCCGTAAGAAGCTTTGGAGGTAAGCCACAGCTTCTTTAGGTTTGGGTTAGAACTCTCTGCGTAAGAGGCCAAATATCTCACAAAACTTGTTTGGTTCTACCCTTTACTTCTTCTCAAGTTCAGTCTCATACTCTAAGCTGGAGGTTTGACTAATCGATGGAACATCCAGGAGGTCATCATGGACCCTTTTTCGAGGTCCAGGACCTTAAAGGAAATATGTGTTCATAAAACACAGCATCTCTAGATTCCAATATGGTGTTCGACCAATGTTATTATGGTCAGGACTGATGACCAGAACCCTGTATGCAATTGTATGCTCAGGATACCCTAAGAAAACACAGTCAATTGTTTTAGGACCTAATGTAGTTTTCTTGGGATGAGGAATGGCCACCTTGGCCAAACACCCCCACACTTTAAAGTATGCATAGGAAGGTTGTTTACCATTCCACAATTCATAAGGAGTTTTATCTGATTTTTTAAATGGAACTCGGTTCAAAATATAGCATGCGAGAGGATAGCTTCCCCCACAAGTTCGAAGATAACCACTGAACTTGTCAACATAGCATTTACCATATCTATGAGTGTTCTATTTTTCTTTCGGCTACACCATTCGATTCTGGTGAATATGGTGCAGTTGTTTCATGAATGATTCCATTATGTTTACAAACTCTCCTAAGGGTATCACATACTCACCGCCACGTCGAACCTAAGAGTTTTAATTTAACTCCTTTTGTTTCTACTGAATTTATAAAATTCTAAAAGCCTCTAAATACTCATATTTACTCTAAGAAGATAACCCGAATAATCTCGTGAGTAATCATCTATGTGGGTGATGTACCATTTTTTACTCACTTGTTGGTGTTGATTTCAAATCTCCTAAACTGAGTGTAACAGTTCCAAAGGAAACTGTTTTTATCGCTCAATTTTTATTAAACTGTTTTTCTTGTATTTCAGATTCAACACGATTTCACATCTTTGATTTTTATCAAAAGTTTATTTTTGGTAGGCAACCTAAATTAGCAAGTCTTTCTTAGAGATTTTAGATTAACATGCCCAAGTCTCATCATGCCAAAACATGAAGAGTCACAAACATAACAGAAGAAGATGCTTAACATTCAATTTCAAATCAGATACACTAAGCTTAATCATGTTATCTGTAATACAACCCCTTCCCCTACGTAATTCACCATGCTTAGAAAGGACAAATCAGATAGGATTCAAGAACAATTTTAAATCCTTTTCCTAGTAAGGATGGTTTGAGATAAGATTTTGCATATGTCCTGACGTAAAATACATCATTCAATGCAAGAGGTTTCTCCCAAGTTAGCTGGGCTGACCTTGCCTTTCCCCCACTCTTTCGGTGGAAAAGTTTATGAACAATTTCTCATCATCTCTACTATGGCATAAGAGAGAAAAGTATTTCTTGAATTTGTCGGACGCTTGGTGGCTCCTAATCAAAGCCACCAGTCTCACATTAGTCACACTAGAGATAAGGTCGGATTCAGACACCATGCCAAGTGAAAATATCCAGGATCATCTCACTAGGTTTGCCTTATTTCTTATTTCTGGGATCATATTTGATCCTTTTAGGCCATACAGTCTTCAGCTATATGTCCGTGTGTTTTCCATATTAAAATAATACTTTTGATGGTGTGCTTAGTGACACCACCTCTAGGCTTAAAATTGTTACCTCTGGGTTTCGACGTCTGTTACGTCTATTACCCATTTTGCTGGATTCTCCAGGAGTTTTCTTTGAAGCAGCTTTATCGTCCAAAACATGAGCTTTGTTGGACATGTTTTTGCTCAGCATCATGCTCTTGTCCTTGCTGCACATAAGCTCCTCAACCTGGATCTTTTTGCCAAGCTCCACCATGGTGATTTCACGAGTCTTGTGTCGCAGCCTCCTCTTGTATTCGCTCCATGAGGGTGGAAGCTTTTCAATCACAGCCGATACTTGTAGAGCTTCATCAAAAGTCATGCCTTCAGCAAGAATCTCGCTGATGAGGAGTTGAAGTTCAACGAACTGTTCTACCACGAGCTTTTCGTCGGTCATGTTGTATTCTAAGAACTTAGCCATCAAGAACTTCTTACTTCCAGCAGCTTGACATGATATTTTTCTTCTAGAGCTTCCCATAAATCAAAAGCATTAAAATATTCTTTTGCATTATAGAAGTCATACAAGGAGTCATCAAGACAATTAAGAATATGATTCTTGCACAAATAATTCTTCCTATTCCACCTGTCCAATTTATCTTCATTACCACGGCGATGAAGTTTTCTCGAGGTTTTTCTAAAGCATATCCATCTAACCTTTGGTCATTTAGGAAGAATAGCATTTTAGACTGCCATCTCTTAAAGTCCTTACCACTGAACTTTGGTGGTTTTTCTACGGTATTTTTTCCCATGTTCTTACAACAATTACAATATCACAATATTACAATATTACAATAAGGCAAGCTATTACCTTTAGATTGTTGGAAATAAGTTACAATTTCGTATGCAAACGAGAAATAATACTTTAGATTACACTGATAATAGTAACAAACAACTCAAGAAACATGAGAAAAATACTTAACACTCGCTGATGTGTTATTGTTATACCGGAGATGCACTGATGATAGTATTTAAAACTTAGTAGAGGCACGTATGAGATACTGCTGAGCTAAAGGTAATATTGCCTGCTACTCCTCTCGAGATGCTATAGCAATTAACAAATTACCTCCAGGATACAACTCTTTCGTTAGTTCTCCTCTATGTGTAGCATACACAGAGAGAACCCTTAGAACTTGGCAGCAAATAATGAAAACAAAAACACAAATCGAAACTACAACCAGTTTCAGGAGAAATGTAAAAGATAATTTATGTTTCGTAAACTAACTATGTTTTTGTAAACGAAAGTATTACCAAAATTATGTTTATACTTCTATTTCGTTTTTTATGTTTACATGAAACTAAGAACTCTATTTAATGTTACGTAAACTTAAATAAAATTTAGAAAGAATAAAGAAGAGAATTTAGGAGAAGAGTTAAGAAAGGTATGGTTTCAAATGAAATTCTTCTCTCGTATTTATAGCAAAAACATTTCAACGTTAAGCCAAAGAATCCAGTAATAAACCAATTGTAAAACGATTGCAACTTACGACGTTTTTAATAGGACAGTAAAAAGCATCCGTTAAAAATACGGTAAAATGTTTTGTCGAATTCAAATTTTTTTGAGATTCTTCTCGAGGTTTTTTGCACGAGGGTCGGACACCCAAAACCGAGAAGGCAAAGAATAAAATTCTTTATATGTGTGGAGAAACATGTGGAAAATTCGGTAAAAGATAGGGTCGGATAAACCACCCACCCCACCCACACCCTCTCTCTCCCGCTCGCCCTCGCCTCGCCCACATGCGCCCACGCCCGCCCACGGCAAAACCGAGTGGAACTTGCGTGCGTGTACGTGCGAAGCACCGCGTGAGCAGAAAGGCAATAAGAAATGCAATAAGGTTTAGGCAACCTTGCCATAGTCTAGGGCTTCCCCATACACAAAGGTCTAAAGACCCAAAGGGCCATACCCTTAAGGCTAAACCAATGCTATTTAAGTCTAAAACTCTAAGTGTTTTAGTCTATATGGGACTAATGTTTTATTCATTCATGAAAAAACATCT